>CAJNOL010001761.1:0-54694 GCA_905250125.1 Rotaria sordida
AAAAAAAAAAAAAGAAGAACAAACACTCACATTTGACAATTGCTTAATCCAACTAAAATCATTCTAAAAGACCTCTCTCTATCGATAATTTTTCATACCAGCGCCATCTTACTCTTTGTTTATCTTTAGTAAAAAACAAAACAATTTGTTTTTCTTTCTTATAAATAAAACCTATTTCATGGCAAAAAAAAAATTCAAAATATTGAAAATAACAAAAAAAAATTCAAAATAAATGAAGTTTATTGCTTAGCATCAATTTCAATAATGGTAGTTGAATTGACGAATCATGAAATATTTAATTGAAACAAAGAATATCTATTGCACACAAAAAATTCTTGTTTTTTTTAAAATACATTGTACATAATTCCTCGTAATTTTTAATGTTTCATACTGGATCATATTCAAAACAAATAGAATATTATTATTCACATTCAATTTATACACTATATAGTAATCAAAAACAATGTTAGATGATGAACGATTTATTAATCATAAAAATCATTTATTTGATTCTCAACCATTACAAACAATTCAAAGAAAAATTAGTAAACAAAAAAATTTTGCAGGTACACATCGATATAAATTATTTAATACTTCTTTTATTTATTACATAATGATCGAATAATTATCTTTAGAGAATTTTTCATTTAATTCAAGATTTATGATGCTCTTAAATCATTTTTCTATGTGATAAAATACAAGAGTAGTTCATAAAGAATTTCTTTAAAGAAAAAAATTACATTCTCACACACTTTACCCTTATGAGTAAAAATGATTAGTGCAAATTATTCTAATCGAATAATAACAATTCGTTGTCATTATATGAAAACATTTCTAGATATCGTTACATTTTTAAGTCGAAACTTAGTGTAATCATTCATCTTAATCTAGATATGATTGTGAAATCAGTAAAAATCAATTATTTCTAAGATTTCATTTGTTTATTTTGATAGAAAATCATATTGAACAATCGAATGGTGATGAAATGTTTGAATCATCGTCATTTGAAAATGATCATATTCTTAGACATTCAACTAATTCAAGAATGTTACATGAAAATAATGATATTATTCTAACAAATGATTTTCAATATGAACAATTTCATCAACCAAATACACGTAAAATTACGAAAATTATACCAAGTAAAAAAAAAGAAAAAAGTTTAAAAATTAAATTCTAATAAATAATTTTTGTTTTTTATAGAAGAAAATAATTCATTAATAAATAATCGACCTATACAATTACGTAGTACAAGTGCTTCAAATATAAAACGTGAAAATAAAGATTCATCTCTTACTCGAAATGATATACAACGATTAAAACACGTTCGTCGACATGAACCAGCTCATGTTCAATCAGATTCTAAAACAAGTAAAAACTTTTTTTATTATTTTAAATTTAATTTAAAAAAAACATAAATACATTTTA
This sequence comes from Rotaria sordida, assembly GCA_905250125.1. Taxonomy (NCBI): domain Eukaryota; kingdom Metazoa; phylum Rotifera; class Eurotatoria; order Philodinida; family Philodinidae; genus Rotaria; species Rotaria sordida. Next base: position 1,429 of record CAJNOL010001761.1, read on the forward strand.
GGTTTAATTACACCTGAATCATGGAAAACTGATCCAGTTGTTATAAAACGATCATCAAGAAATAAATCAACTATTGAAAATGTTAATAAACCAACAAAAATTAATAATATATCAAAACCAATTATTGAACAGTCAACTACTGAAAATAAACAACGAACAGAAAAAAAACTTAGACCAAAACGTGATACAAGTTTGTTTTGCTTTAAACTACGAAAATTTGTTTACATATTTCTTTCGCATAATCAATCATTGTTATTATTATTTTAGGTGCTTCAAAATCAACTATAATAGAAAGAATATCAGCTAAATCAGCACCACCATCAACAAAAAGTATATTTTTTATATAAATTAAAAATCCTTCTATTGTTTGATTGTTTATTTTTAGTTGAAAAAACGAAAGAAGAAAAAGAACAAGAAAAAGAAAAAATAAAAAAATATATTCAAGAAAAACGAGAACAACATGAAAAAAAAATACTCGATGAAAAAAATAAAAAAATAATTCAAGAAAATGAACGAAAAGATAATTTAAAAAAATTATATAAAGAAACTAAAAAAGTTTCTCAACAACCATTACCTTCATCATTAATTAAAAAATCAGCTACAACAGTAGATTTTCTAGAAATTTTTCTTTTTCAAAAACTAAAAAAAACAGACTAAATTTTATCTATAGACACTAACAAATGATTTAACCGAACAAAAACGTGAACGACTTCTTAATCTACTTGGTCCAAGAGAACCAACAGAATATCATAATAATATACCTTTCGAACAACCTTCATTACATGAACGTTCATCATCGAGTTCATCATCAAGTTCTGATTCAGTTATTGAAATTCAACCATCAAAATTGTATGATTATTATCAAAGATTTCTTTTTTTTTTTTTTGTTATTGTAGTTTTTCTTTCTAGAAATGATAAATCATATTCTGAACCACCTATTCAAAATGGTAATAAATAAAATAATTTTTCTATTATCGGAATTTTAAAAAAAGGCCATCGGGTAAAATGCGTATAACTTTTGAATGAAGATAGCTAGAACCCTGCGGTTTTCACCATTCGAAAGAGGACACCTTTTCCTCCAGTGCTGTATAGGACGAAATCAGTCATACGCTTAAAAATTAAAAGAATTCTATAGTTTTCGTATGATTGAATAGACAAGTTTATTTGTTCAACATTATGAGGTGGAAAGATAATCATTCGAATTATATCTTGAACTATACATCTGAAGTTCCTCTATCTAGATCAGATGTCAGAACCAAAATTTCATCTGAATGACAGATCGTTTTCATGTATTTTTTCGATGTTTTGTAGAAATGACTGATTTTTAAATGATTTCGTCCTATACAATATTGAAGGAAAAGGCGTCCCATTGTCTCCCCTTTCGAATGGTGAAAACCCCAGGGCTCTAGCTATCGTCGTTCAAAAGTTATAAGCATTTCGCTTGATGGCCTTTTTTTAAAATTCCGATAATAGATGTTGTATTTTTTGTTTATTTCAAGGTATTATGAATGATGTTAAACAACGACATCATAATATACTTCGATGGGCTAATAATTTAACACGAGATTGTGACGCTATTGAAAATAAATTTAAATATTTTCGACCAGGTAAAAATAGAAAAATTAAATTTTCCTGTGTGAAAATCTTTCTACGAGTAAAACAAAATTTACCGTATGTTTTATAAATGAGAAGACTTAAGCAATATCATGATGATTATTCACGTATTATTAACCTCTTGAATATCGCTAGCTTTAGATTGAAGACAAGTAGAATGCAAGAGGTTTTTTTCATTCTGTCGTATCGATAAACAGCTGTGAAACGAAATGTTCATTAATATGGTTGTATCAATCCACGCTTCATATACGATAAAATATAGCATGTATACACCTGATTCATGAAGGTAGAATGCAAGAGAGTGATTTTTCTATAAGATCGTAAAGAACACAAGAATTATCGGTATCCAGGAAGTTAATCTAAATTTCGTGATGAAAACAAGATAATCGGTCTCATATGATTCGTACTGCAAAGAAAGATTACTTCAACTTTAATCTCTTTCTTCACAAAGCACATTTCAAATAGAGATCGGTAGTTTCAAGAAATCAAAATTGTTCAACCATTAAATAGATATGAATAGTAGTGAAACAAGTATTTCAGCTCATCTTAAGTTACATAAAGAGTTACTTTAACATAAGCTTTTAATAAGAGCTTTTTTCGTATAAAGTTTGAAGTCGAAACTCTTACGTGACTGGAGGGGATCACATTGTTTTGTTGAAAAATCCAGTAAAATTTCGATATCTCAAGAATGATGGTCCAAAAATCAAACCATTCGAAACTTTTCTATTGCTCATCGAATGAACATCATCTTGTGAGACCACTCTGGTCTCATCATTTTTGATTTTTTTTATTCTTGAGAGTATAGCTTTCAATATATATACCCTAAGTCGTTGATTCTGCATTTGGAAAACAAGCGAAGTTTAGACACAGAATTTCGATCGTTTCCCATCAGTAGTTGTCTGGAAGTCAGAGAAAAAACTGAACACTTTATGCACTGAAATATTGTGGTCAATGTCTATCAACTTCTGGGTTCTTTTTTTTTTTGATGGAACTAACCCGTATGCTTTTAACTGGATAATATTGTTGTGTAGCTGTATGAATAAATAGATTGAAAATTCTTTGACATCTATCAACGGTTTTAGTTCCATAGGATATTCGATGAACCGAACCGAAACTATCGAATTCTAATTTTTAAATCTTCCGATCGAAGTTTGTATCAAGTGAAGAGAATCCAACTTTTTATTTTTATACTTACGATATTTTACTTTTATACGTACAACAATCAGACTTGTTGGCAATAAACAATAATTCATTTTTCTGCTAATAATCAAACTTCTGAAAGAGATTGAATATTTCATTATTAGAATTTATGTATAGATAGAGACGTTAGAAAACTAATATTTCCATGAAGATTTGTTTTAATCATATTTTTTTTTTAGACGGTACTCAACAATTTGATATTATTCCATCTTCTCAAAAACAACATAAATATGATGATGGTAATTTACGTTTTCAAACTCCTGTTCGAATAGATAATAATAATACTGATTCGAAACCAATTATTCCATCAAAAATAATACGTCCATCAGGACGTTTAAGTCATTTAAATCAAAATCATACAAGTGAATATCAAGGTCAACAATTACCAGGTGTTGGTAATCTTCGTGATCCATTATTAGAACGACGTATAAAACGTGATCTTGCTGCAACTAAAATTCAAGCTGCTTATCGTGGTCATACAGTAAGAAAATCACTTCATTGGATTAATGGAAAACAACAACAATTACATAGTGAATTTAATAAACGAGTATATTCTTCATTTTATTCATTCTTCGATCGAAGAAAAAAACAAAAAGAATCTTTTTGTTTTTTTTTAATTGTTTAGCCCATGCATAAATCTACAAAAAAATTTTCCAATACAACAGATATACGTGACGCACCAGCCATAAATTTAGATATTCGTTTTACAGATGATAATTTTACAATCGGTTCAACACTTTTACGTAATTATCAACGAAATGGAAATAATACAATGCCATTAAAAAGTATGTATAATAGAGTGTGAACTGTATTTTGATACTTTCAATGAAATTATCTAATAGAAATTGAAAGATACGAGATACTTTTTTCCTTCGGTTTTGTTTTTGTATTTGATGATTTCAAAATTTAAATTTGAATTTTTCTTTTGCTTCGGTTAGGTCCACGTATATTCGATAGATCTGAACACGAACAAAAACCAACAGCATTAGAAAATTATTCAGATGATTATGAAAATTTCTCAAGTACAACATCATCATCTATGTCAATTAAACAACAACGAACACCACAGAAACCTCGAGTTATTCAACAACCAATATCAAGTAAGTTTTGTTTTTTTAAATAATTTGAAAACAATAAGAGGAGAAATAACTCGGGATTTTAAGTACTATCTAGGATCGATAAAAAACCTTGGCAAATATTCTTACTAATAAATTAACTACTTATTGTATTTCTAGAGGATTAAGTAAAAGGATCGTGAAGATATATGTCCGAAGATAGACAGAATAAAATAATCTTCTTGTGATTAGCAATAGCAGTTATATCGTATTTCACATGTTAATCCCTTAGGGATTGTGCTAATAGCTTTTTTCAAAACAACTTATTTCTAGTCAGAGAAAATTCGATTTCACCAAAGAAAAACCAAGAAATTTTAGGAAACTTATGTCTGAGTTCAGTAATATTAATATTAACCATGGGGATATCGAATATATAGGAGAATATTTTGATAAAGTTTCAAATTAGAATATAACGAGAGCGCTCATTTTGCTACAGAGAAAACTTCTACTAGTAAACACCTCCTAATTATGAACGGTACCAAGTTCAACGGAGCGATTTTTACTGGAAATGCCTCTCTGTAATGTCCAGAAAAGTGCTAGTTGTAGATTAAATAAATTCTAGATCAGGACCAGAATCAAAATAACTAAAACCATCGGGACCACTATCCAAGCCAATAAATAGTGGCCGGTGACTTCCAAAAATAGATCCGAGTAGAAAAGAAGTTATCAGGATCCAAAAATCTAAAATCATCGTGACTGAGACTACTAGAATTCTAAATATATACAAATAATGTAAAATTCTTTCATATGTTTTCCCTTTCACATAAAATTTCTTTAGATACGAAAAGTACTAGTTCTTCGACATCACCACCATCTTCGTCCAGTCTAACTCCAACACCTGAACCTGTTGTACATTCTAATATTCACCGTCGTCGTTCAATTTCTCCTCCTATACCACCAGAAATGTCTCCAGATAATGGTCGACCTATTCGTTATCCTCAACGTCCTCCTCCTCCTCCAATAACAACAACAACAACATTTAATCGAATATTAGATGAACGTCGTTATTCACCTGATGCACTTGAAAGACAATTAAATGCTGAATTAAATTTACTTGATGGTGTTGAAGCATCAATGAAACAAATTGATAATATGGAACGATTAAGATCAGTTGCACTTGCACAACAAGAAGTTGTTTCACTTGCACAAGCTTTAAAAAATGTAGAATTTTGTTTCTTTATTTGACGATTATTAACTTGTTTTCTTTTTTCTATTATAGAAACCTTCAACAGATAGTGGTACATCTCAACAACAAATACGAAAGTAAAAATAAATCTTTTTTTTTTGTTTTTTATTCTTTATTATCAATTCTATTCAATTAAAGACATGTTGCTCGAGAAATTTCATCTGTCTCTTCCTCCTCCTCATCGTCATCATCAAATCGAAAACATCGTTCACCTTCACCTCAACATTCATCATCAAAAACTAAACATTCCCATCATCGAATTACTCAATCACCTGGTTCATCATCATCGGAATCGTAAGAATTCGAATATATTTTTTTGTAATAATTTATTGATGTTCTTTTTGTTTTTTGTCCCCAATGAAATCAATTGACTATTTCAGGCATAATATAGAAAATAGCTTTTTTTAAGGATAGCTTATTTAGATATTTTATTATATTTTACTAACCAATATATGCACTAATAGATCTTTTTTTTTTATTATTTGAAATGCTTCTTGTCTTGTATATGTATTTTATACCTTAGTTTCAAAAGAAAAGAAAAAGAAAAAGAAAAAAATTTTTTTTTTTTCGAATGATAACATTAGTTAATATAACGTAAATATCGTGGTAAATTAAAATTCGAATGAAAGTATGTATTTGATGCTTTCCCTCTTTCATCTTTATTAATTGGTTGTTCAATAAATCTATAAAAATATAATGTTGGATAATAATAATAAAAATAATTATATAGATCAGATTCACGATTATTAATATTATCATCTGATTCGAGTATAGCCATAAGTTCATCATCTATTATAAGTGGTCGATGATGAAAATAAGAATGAACTAGTAAACCAAAGAATAAGATGAAAAAAATATAACGATAGATAATGATCATTGTTTGAATAATTCTTTATATTGCTAAATAAGTTCTATGTTATATAAAAGGTAAAATAGAGAAAAAGAAAAAATGAGTAATAAAGTTAAATATTTTCTTTAGAACAAAAAAAAAGAAATTCTTTGATAACAATAATGAAAATATTGGTTCTTTTTTTTTTCTCTCTTCTAAATTTTCTTTTAGAATCTTCACTAAACGTCAAAAACATGTACATCAAAAATTTCATAATGAAACTGAATTACAAGCATATGAAAAACGTTTAACAGATATTGAAAAACAAATTCGTATACTTGTTAAAAATGGTATGTTTATTTTCAAAAAGTAAAAAAAAAAATAATTATTATTGTTTTCTTTTTTAAAATAGCTCCTGAAGTACTCGATGAAAAACGAAATATTTCAACTTTACGTGTATCATCTAAATCAAGTGATGAATCAAGTATTAGTGAACATTTACCTATATCACATAAATCATCAAGGTAATAATTTATTCTTTAATTTTATTTTTATATTTAATTATTTTTATCTTTAGCTCAACAAATGGTACTGTTCAACGAAAAAAAAAAAGAATGATACTGGTGAAATTCATACAGAAACGTACGTAATCATTTACAGTTATTCTTTTTTTTTCTTCTAATTGATCGTATTAAATGACCCTCAAGATCTTATCTTCACTAGAAAAGCTTTGATAGACAAATTAAACTTAATGCATTAATTGAAAAAAGAATTTGATCCATTCATTAAAATAATGAATGTATCACGATAAACATCGATAGAGATACATACTTAAGGCAATATATTACGAATTACAGTAAAATCCAGACTGAACGATAGGAATGATGAGAATATAATTTTTATGAATTTTTCCTTGACAAACTATATGGTCAGAACAATAGATATCGTGATAAAAAATCTCAAAGTTAATTTATGTATTATCGCGAAGTAAGACATAAACAACAGTTTGTTTTGTAAAATACACTAGAATTATATACTATTACTATATTCTAATAGTAAGTTCGGATTGTTGAATTGAAATAATAGATGAAGAAATATATCGATTTAATTCAAAGTTAATGTAGTATGACTTTTTTTCCAAGGAAGACAAAGACTTTTATAATGGAACGGAAGAACAAAATGTGCGTGGAAGTATCTTGAAGAAGATAAGGAACAAAAGTTAATTAAGAGAGCCGCAGTGTATCTTTCCAATAAGAATTTCTTTTTTCTTTTTTGAATACTTATTCCGCTCCAAATTATATGCTATACCAAACAATGAAATCTAATAAAAATAGCCTTGAAATTCATCTGATCTCTATTTGTTATTTACATAATACAATATCATCTAAATTAAGATTGTACTGATATGATAAATCAAAATTTTCAACAATATCTTTTCTATAGAATTCTATTTTTTATGAACAGGATGAAAAAAAGACTTATTAAACGTATCAAGTGGCAAGTGATCAGAAAATAGCTTCAGTCGAAAAAATACACTACTCTTCGCCTGAAATGGCGAAGGTTTGCAATGTTTTCTAGGGACGTCTGAAGAAGGGAGAGACGTTCGGGTCTGAAATTTTTGTATCCGAACACACGAGCACGCTGATAGTCGCAATGAAATTTTCTAATCAAATTAGGTGTTTCTTCTCGAATTATGATCATTTTACTTTTACACAAGAATTCCACATATAGCATAGTTTTTAGACATACAATCTCTTAAGAAGAAATCATTCGTTTAAGCTGAAACTCATGCTATCCTGCAATAGGCTAAAAATTCAATAAAATAATCATAAATTCGAGAAGAAAGGTCAAATAGCACGAACTATGAGTTCAAACGGAAATTATCAGTCGAATGAACTCTCTCGTCAGACGACTAGAGTCCGAGACGACTAACCCAATGGATTCTAGTAAAAGGTCTTACAAGTGATTGCAAGATTATTTAGTTCATATTTTGTTCATAAGTAGAATACCACTAGTTTAGCATGTAGTCTTCAAAGAATTCTGCTCATTATTGAGATTTGACAAAGATATGAATAGTTTTCGTAATATAAGAATTTTCAATGTTTTTTGTAATTCTATAAAAGTACTGTGTTTTGAAACAATCTAATAATACTCTACTTATTTAAGACGAAAATTATCAATTATGATATTAAAAATATATTTAATTATAAAAAAAAAAATATAATCTATATATATAATGTTCAGTGTTTGTCTGACGTCTCTGTGCCCAGGTTAAAGATCAAATAAGGGTATACGGGGGAAGGCTATAGATGCTGCTATATTGGGATACCCATAGGTCCTCAAGAGCTGTTATATGAGGGTACCCATAGGTCTTCAAGAGCTATAAGAGGTAGGGGATAAGGATATAAGGGTATAGCAGATAAGGAGACGAGACTACATTGAATATAATGGATAAAGGAATAACGGAATAAGATTATAGGAGGTAAAACCACAAGAGTGTAAGATTTCAAGGATATAAGGTCTCTCGATATATATAATGCGAACTGTCTGATTGTCTATTACCGAATCAAGGCTAAAGGACAGATGTGAAACTTTACAGGAAAAAAGCATCCTGCAGTATACACGGGCTCTTGCTAGTTAATAGCTCATGATTAATTAATATTCCAATAAGAGCATAAGTGCTTTTTACTAAAATGTAGCCCGTTAAATTCTCCACTGAATCGTATATAAAAGAGCTTTCAACCATCATCAAATAACAAGAAAATTAGCTGACTACTAAGAATGGTGCTAAACTTTTTTCTATCGGAGAAAATATTCATGTTCTAAAAATTTTTCACATCTCAGTCTTGTAGGCTGTTTTGAGTTCTATCAAAAGCACTATTTAAATATTCTCAATCAGCTGTCCATAACGAGAAATTAAGAAAATAAAGCTGTTGATAAACTTTTTTTTCATCACTTTACTGCTGATAAAAATTGTAATTATTTCAACATGAAAAGAGAATCAAACATTTTATTAAGTGCTTTCAATTGTAAACTTCAAACCCTCTATTTACTATAATCCGTATACTTCGATATTTAATCATACGAAAGAGAAGAAAACTTATCGAATTACGATAAAGTAAGGAGTATAATATTATTAGTTCCTAACTTCTATGTGAAGTAAGAACAACATTCCTTTCGATTATGTATTTTACTCACTTCCTTCGACCTTCATAATTTTTTTTTCTCGTAGAATTGGCAGAGATAGTGATTCATCATCAACATCAATTCATCAACAAAATTCTGGTAAATGAATATATATATATATACTTTATCTAGGAAAAATAAAAATATATATATCATTAAATTAATATTTAGATATTATTACAACAGATGCTAGTGATATTGAACGTCGTATACGTTCTTATCGTGAACAATTAAAAAAAAAAGAAATGGAACTTAATAAATTAAAACATGAAAAAACTAAAGAAGTTTTAAGAAAACAAGAAGATGAATTAAAAAAACAACTTCAAGTATGAATAAATTAATTTTTATATATTAAACTAAAATATTCATTAGAATGAGATATTTTGAAAAATTTTAATGTTTTTTTAGACAACTACTCATGAAATTGAAAAATTACGTCTTCAACCCGAACCTAAAATACCTGTTCCTTCACGTCAATCACCATTGAGATCTCGAAATAACAGTGGCAGTAGTACTACTTCAATAGAAATAAAACCACAAGAATCAAGTATATCTGAAGACTTACCAGTAGCAACAACTTCACAATCGAAAACGGATAATATTATTGTAAGATTTTAAATTAAACTATTATTATTATTCTTATTAGAATATTTATAAATAGAATAAACCAATTGAACAAAATCGTCCAATAGTAAAGAAAATACGAGACTTTTTCGATGATGATGATGAAGAAGAAGAAGAAAAACCACAATTAAAACCTTTAGAAACACCACGTGATGAACGAGATACACGACAGGATGCTCAATCAATATCAATTGCTACTGATTTATCTGCTGCATCAGAAACTGACAATGATAGTAGTCATCGTCCGAGTAGTGATAATGAAAAGTAAGTGTTGAAAATTAGAACGCTTTTCAGTCGGGAGGGTTTTGCGCATCTTGTAGCCTTTAGTGAAATCAGTTTTACAAAATAGTTGATCGATATATCACAAAACAATTATTTTTTGATTATAATGAAAATAATAATCAAAAAAGAAATTTTTTTCTACACTGACTGCAACAGATAAATGGAGAAAAGTCTAGAACGATTTAGTTTTTCGAATCTTCGTTCTCGAAAAAGTTCTTCTAGTATTTCCTTTCTGGAGATGTAAATTTGCTTTTACACATCAGAGAATTTCGAATATTGAATATCTCCGAATAGGAGACACTAGAAAAAGCTACATCTTATCCAAAGAATCTGAAGAGATTCACTCGTCAGCTAGAATCGTTTGATCGGAAGGATCTATTCGACGTTAATTTGTTAATATCAAAATAAAAAATCGAATATTTTTATCTCATAGATCAATATTAAATTTAAATATAAATCTTCCTTCACTATTAAAACCACAAAAAGATTCTGAATCTTCATCATCTTCGACAACAACAGCAACAAGTAAAAAATCTTCTAAACAACAAATACAATCACGATCATTTGAACGTAAACCATCACCAATTACAAATGATTATGATGAAGATTTTTCTGATACTAGTCATTCACGAACTAGTCATACAAAAGAATCTTTATCAAAACCAAAAATTGATAATATTGATATTGAATCAATTCAAGAAGATCTTAATATTAAACAATCATTACATGATACAAGTCAAAGTTCATCATCAAAATCTAGTGGTGATGAACAATCAGAAATTCTTGTTCTTGTTAAAAAATCAGCTACTAATACACCTCGAAAACAAGATGATAAAACTCCTAATGAAGAAGAACGTTTTCGTTCTATTTCTCCTCCTCCTTCTCCTCCTAAACCAGTACAACAACAACAACAACAACAACCTAAAATTGAATTAAATAATAATGATGATACTTCTGATGATGTAAGCGATGATAATGATGACGATGAATCTAATCAACGTATTGAACAAGAACATAAAATAGATAAATTAACTGAATCACTTATTCGAACATTTATTGATGAAGCTATTGGTCAAGGAAAACAAATTGAACGTTTAAAAAAAGAAACAAATATATTAACACAAGAAGCTAAAGAGTGGATGTCTGATGATGATGATATAACTGATGAAGAAAATTCAAAACCAATTATTGTTGAATCAGTAATTATTATTATTATTATTGTTTTTTTGTTTTAATACAAAATTTTTATATACAAAAACAAAACAATATTTATTTTAGAATGGTTTTGCACTTGATCTTAGTCGATTGGATGAGAAAAGTTGTAAGTCATTTAATATCTTCCGTGATAGATTCATATCTATACTAATAATCAATATTCAATAAGATGAGATTTATTTAATCATAAATTGCAGCAGCATCCCGATAGACGCTACGATTCGTATTTTATATAGAGATGTCCAAAGTAAGCTTTTCTCGTGCTCGAACTGAGAAAGATTTCCACGCCCTCTTGATACTTAATGAAATTTTTTTAATTCGCACTTGATAATCGCCCAGGAACACACCCTTTACAGTTCTGAAGCGCAATCTCGATCATGATCTTATAAGAATCAACTTATAATTGACTCTTTTTTTCAGAGTAGCACCCATGAAGTCAGACCCAGATCCGGTCAAAAGGAAATTTTTGGACCTGGATCCGATCCTGACCCAACTGGGTTCAACTCGACAGGCTCTGATCTACACCCTTTTTCTTGATTTGTCTGTATTGACTATTGGATGAATTTGTTTTATTTGAAAAATTTTCGTATAGAATGCTATAGAAATTGAGCGAGTATCTGGAAAGTACCCATGTAGTGAGACAATTCTCAGCAGGATATCCAACCAAGGTCTTGTAACATACTGGTAATTGAATACCTAAAAAGGTACCCTCAGTAAACAGATACCTTATGCTTCCAAGAGAAAGGTCCGAGATGATTAAACGCTTTTGAACCCATATTGTGCTTACTGGTAGAAGATCGATAGACTAGAATATCCTCTAAAAGGTTCGTACTGACATTAAGATTTGTCCAAGATATTGACTTTTTAGTGAATTTTCTCTGTCTCGATCCAATTTTTCGTTAAAATTCTATTGTCGAATTTTTGTCTGAAAACTCTACAATAGAATTTTACCGCAAAATTAGACCTGTACAGAGAAAATTCACCAAAAAGTCAATATCTCGGACAAATCTTAACGTCAACACGAACCTTTTTTGGAAGGTGTTCTAGTATCTCGATCTTCTACCAGTGGGCATAACATCAGCTTAAACAATACACGAATGTTTGGATATTTTTCAATAGAATGTTGAATAACGAGGTTCAAACAATTGGTTTTCTTTGTACAGTCTGTACATGAAGATCAAATGAATTTGTATCATTTTTTAACTATATAAGAGAAATGGTTCACATACATTATTCAAATCTTCTATTCAAAGTAAAATTGATTAGAATTCTCCTATTGCAGATTTTCGTGGTTACTTAATTGTACATAATCTATCCTTTTTAATCTCTCATGGAAATCCTTGGTTTTTTTCTCTTTCTTTGAATTGATTCTTCAATAATTTATTTTCTATAGTCCTGTGATGATAATCGAAGAATCAAATAATGACACACATGTCTCATAACTTTGACAGTTATTTTATTCTGGCCCTATTCTATTGCCGTAGATTCTTACTTTTCCCCTACTTCATAAGGTAGATTATAGTGCGCCCTGTACAGATCGAAGTTTAATATAGTTGCAAGTCACATAGAATTAAAAGAGAATGTTTGTTAATGTCATTATAACGTTTTGATTCGGAAACTTTTGACTCTCATTCATTACAAAAAATGAATGAAATTAAAGGAAATTATTATCAGTAGGAGAACTTATAGTAGTGATATTTAAATTATTAATATTAAATATAAAAATCGATTTTTCTTGATCTATGAAATTATGATTTCTAAATAAATTAGTTCTAAAAACACGAATCTATGTTTCGTTGTTCTTATCCTAAGATACGACTATGCTAAAAGCATATCGTTCATAGACACCGATAGATTCTATGTTCTTATTTCAGAATAAAAATAAATCAAAAGACTTGAGACCCTATTCTCGTTAAGATATACAAAGTTTCAAGTTGAAATTCAAAAATCTATTTTAATTGATTGTTAAAAGATTTTTCCTGACAAAAATTTATTAATTATTTCTAGCTGATGAACCACGTATTGAAAGTCCTCGAAAAATAATTATTGAAGAACAAGTGAAATTATTGGTACCTCATACTCGTGAACAAGTTATTGAATTATGTCATGAAGCATTAAAAATTTTATTTAATCAAAATAAAGATTTTTCTAATCGATCAGCTATTAAATGTCAAATACCTAATTCATATTTTAAATATGATGAACAAGGTATATTTTTCATCTTTTTTTTTTTTTTTATATTTAAATATTGTTCTTTTTTTTGCTAAAAAAGATTCAGATAATGAAAATATTCGACGTAATCATCATGCATATTGTCAAATGATATTTGATTTATGTATTGAATTATTAAATGAAATGTATACAGAAAATATTCAATTAGAAAAATATCCTGAATGGCAAAAAACTAAACTTATATCAAAACGTTTTTATCGTGGAAATAAAACAAATAATCGTCATTATATTGAACAATTTATTGAAACAAAAATTTTAGAAATATTAAATTTAAATACACGTCAAATAAAATATTCAAAATGGCGTGTATCAAATGGTACACGTAATGGTAAAGAAAAATTTGAAATTATACTTGATGAAGAAATACGTCGTACAGAATCTCAATGGATTGATTATGATGATGATTGTATGCAATTAAAATTTGATATAGCTGATTCAATATTAGATCAATTAATACAAGAAACAATAACAGAATGTTTAGATATTGTTGATAGACGTTTCTTTTTTAGCAGTAATAGTACACGTCTTTAATTCAATAAAGAAGAAAAAAAATAAATAAACAAACCAATTCTTATTTATTCTAATTCAATCTAGAATTTTTGTTTTTGTAAATCTTTCCATAAGACGATTTCTATTACCGTTTTTTTTTTTTTTTATTAAACTGTATTGTTTTGTTTGTGTGTGTGTGTGTGCTAATAAATAATTCGTTTGATTCAGTAAATCGATAGGACAATCCAGAGAATGGAATATATTTTTTTTTGCTTAAGGATTTAATCAATCAATACAATATAAAAGAAAATCAAACACAATGAAAAATTTATCTACATTTGTGCATTCGATTCTGCTCAAAACCTGTTGATGTTCTAGGCTTTCCATATTCTTACATTTTCATAATGAAGACTCGGGCCCTTAAACCTTTATTAACCCATTGACAACGGGAATTGTTACTTTTAGAAATATTGCAGAACACGTGATATCAATACACACTGTGTATAGAGAATTTCCTAAACTACCGATTGGTACAAAAAAATATTTTGTATCCTTGCACTGTATCTAACGTAGGAAAGATCTGCAAGTGGGACGCACCGATCAGGCGATTATTTTGTTCATTTCTGGCCAACACAAAGGTAGTTCAGACGAATCGTTGAAATCTATAAATTAGAATGAGAATTTTGTGCTCTTTCTGAATATGGACTTAGAAATTTTGTGTCAGTTTTTGTTCGAGAGTAGTGAGGAAATCTTTGATGAAAGACCTGAAAAATTAGTTTGGACAAAAAAATTTTTTCGTACTTTTATTGTTCTATCATTTGGTAGAGCAAAATCTGCCCTACAAAATGTACTATTTGAGTTTTTTTGGTTCTTAGACAAGACACCTCAATTTTCGTTTTTCCTACACCCTCATTTTTTTTAGAAATCGACTTTTTGACCAAACGGTGTTTTACATAAAAAGGAGCTTCTGATAAAATCACCTGTGTAAAAGCTACAACTTAATTCATATCATATTTTGTAAAGAAGTGTCCGATAATCGTTAGCATATTGGCAGAGGGGCGTATATAGGTTAGCAAAAACCTGTTAATGCGTCGTCCAAATTAGTTTTTAAAGACTTTCAAAGATTCCTTCAATGCTCTTGAATAAAAACTGATACAAAATTTCTAAGCCCATATTCAGAGAGAGCACAAAATTTTGGTTCTAATCCATAGGTTTCGACTTGTCTGAAATACTTTCAAACGGGCTAAAAATGAGCAAACATTTTGTCCCTGTTTTTCAAAAAAAAAACCGAAAATCTTTTCGTTTTTTCTCGTTGTATAGATTTTCGATCGCATTTCCAAGCATTCTTGAAGGACTTTCATTATAACTAATAGGTTTTTTTGGTTTGAAAAAGTGTGTAAAACTGCAGTGCCTATGAGAGCTCGTTTTTTTTTAAAATTAAGCTTTGCTTTTCGTATATATACAAACATTTATATAATTAGAGAGCTTTTTTTGAGTCATTGAACTTTCGATCCCTTTTTTTTCCTTAAAAAGTAAGAGTTTAAAAAAAAAGACTCTCACAGGCACTGCATTCTGACATCCTCTTTCAAACAAAAAACAAATATTAAATGTATAGACTGAAGGCTACAGATAATTTTTGAAGACGAAATGAGCTATTTTTTGACTCTTGTTTGGCCAATATCTTCCTCAGAAAATTTTACCATAGCCTTCCTATTACAGCCATAACATATCCTGAAAATCTCATGCCATTCGAACGTTCCTGGCTTGAGATCCATTTTTGAGAGGAACTAAGATCTATCTATACACAAAATTTCATAATTGAGTTTTTTTATATATAAATCTTGCTCATGGAAGAAAATACAGAAAAACAGTAGTGTAATTCAAGAAGAACAACTTATAGAGACGCTTATAAGATTATTAAAAAAAAGGATTTTTTCGTTTTAAATTGCTTTTTTTTTACCTACGAGAAATTTTTATCTTGATAATCTGATTGAATAAAATCTTTTAAAAAAATTTTTATGTGAATTAGTCGAACAAAAGATTGTATGACATAAAATGGTAATTGGAGTCACCAAATTACCGTGCATACAGGGAAGCACACCTAGTCGACCTCCGTATATTATTGATCTACTGAAGAGAACAATACTCCGTTTTAATAATTGTTTTATCAGTGACTCTTGTGAAAGCATTATGAGCGTAAATGATTAAAGATCGATTTTTCATTTTTCTGTTGATACAATTTGAAAATTTGCGTTAGGATAGGTTAACTTTTGTTTACAAGATCATACTTAATAAAATTAGATTTCATGAAAAATAATCAGCATGTTTCATGTTTAGATGAGTTTTGATTGTTCATAAATTAATTTGTAACACTTGAACTATCGACTAAACCTCTCGCCTCCACAGAATAGAAGCCCACTGGGTTTCTAATTCGTTCTGAAAATTATAAGTTTGGTCATGGGCTTTTATTGCGATAAACTTTTTTCATACTGCAGCTAAGATTTAATTGACTTACAGGCACAAAAGATCTTAAAAATTTACAAATCGAAATTAACAAGTTGTTTGACAACTTTCAGAATACTTATCATAGTTTCTTAGCAATTAAGAAGTGGTTACTAATTCTTTATCGGATGTACATTATCAAATCGACGAAGTAGTACGCTATTTTCATGACGTTTTACATTCATATACTCATCTACCCTCAGCATTTCGTGGATTTTGCTATGGATACGAAAAACCGCATTGAACATCATATGTTGATATTAGGCATGTCGAGTTTTGAAAGGACTTAAAAGAGCCTTCTATTAGACATACATCGATATAGTTCTGCTAGACGACTTCATCATGGTGGCTTATACACAGTTCAGATACGAAACGAAATATATTTTAATTATCACCTCAAAAATATAAAATAAGCCTGTCACTACATATTAAAGATCTTCCACTCCTTGAGAGATAGATAATTCAAATTTAATAAATGTTATAATAATTCATATTATATCATCTCACATTGACATTTATTTTTAAATCTAATAAGTTATCGCATAATTCATATTGTTCATAAGTTAGCTTTCTCAAAAGTCTCATCCTTCAATAAAACATTTGCTCATATTGCTGCTATGCGAATAAAAAATTTCGACATTTCGTTTTTGAGTTATACATAATCTTGTAAGAGGAAAAAACCTAACAGAACGATACTATTGCAGGTCTAACTTCGAATGGCATAAATTTAGTAGAAATAAAAAACGTCGAAAGTAAAAAATATCGAAAGTGCTATTAATGCAGCTTCATGCAGAAGGATCTATGTCCTGCATTTGCATATGATTAGTGTGTGCTGAAGGGGTATTAATAATGCTTTCGATATTTTTTCTTTCGACATTTTTATACATATCGGAATTTCTATTCAATAGTTCTTAGGCAATTATGTTTTATTAATATTTCAAAGATGTTCATTTGTCTGTTGCCAAAAAATATGCAATATAAAGAAAATTAGATATATAAACTGATATATATATAATAAAATAGTAAGCAGTGAGTTAATTTATCCAATTTTTAAAACTATTTATTTTGTGCTTATTTTGGACAGAGTGGACTTCTATTCTGTAGGGATGTTTACTCTATTATACATTTATCATTCGGGATAATGTAGAATACAAAATGGAAATTGATTCTTTGAAATCTATTCAGTTAATGAGAACGCAATCGAATATAAAACCATTTTTTAATCATCAATAAGTTGACAATACATTCATCAAGCACAAAACTTTGTAATACTTTAAATAGACAAATATAATTGAAATAGTCATGATGCTCAAAGTTTCTCCGAGTTACAGCGATCGGAGAACCATCTGAATGGATTATATCTTCAAAGCTGAAAAATAATCTGTTGAAATTAACGAAACAAATTCATTAGTATACAATTTGAAGGTATTAAAATCCTTCATGCTCATACTAAATGAGCACAGCTTTCCTTGAAAGCTAAGCTAATTTATTAGTCATGTAAAAAACATACTTTCAAAATGTTCTTATGAACATGCAAAATATATTGTGGAAAATGTTCTATCACTAATCTGAAAGATATTGTAAAAATACAACGAAGTTCGAGATTTCTATGTCTGAAATTTTGCACATAATCCAATATATGGGCAAAATCATTTGTTAACAACGTGACTTCGGAAAATAAAAATATGTATATCTCGAGATAATAAGTTCTCTTGGATTTGATTTTTATATGTTGCATGGACATTAAGTTACTCTAGATACTCAAAAAAAAATCAGCGCTATGAAGCTTCGTTCAGAGGTGTTACTGGTAAAAAACTACTGTTAGCGACGTGACACAAAAAAGAACGTTGAATTCCACTTCGTGTATTTTAGTTTTTAAAAACTCCCAATTTATGCATAATGTTAGAAAACTAAATAGGGCATTCTGTAGATGATCCCTAAAGCTGTAAAGTCTATATAAAAAAAAATTTCTGAGCATGTCTAGATTTTTCAAAAAAAAAACGATTTATTTGTCGTTAGCGACGTGACACAGTGCGACCGCACAATTAAGATGGCGTTCTTGTAACCAACTGAAAAGTTCAAAATCAACTTCAAACGTTACAAATCATTACTCAGAGTCCCTAGATGATGATAACAGAAAAATTTTCGCTTCTTCACTTTTTAGAGTCTCTAGAAAACCGGTTTTTCGGAAGAAACGTTTTGGAGTCCAATCTTACTGAAAATTTTACTATAAATGCAGCTTGTGTCCTAGACTCTATCTTGAAGTTTTCAGATTTTTTTCTCATATGGTTAGTGAGATATTCGCTAATTACTTTTTACTTAATAACCATGCGAAGGATCAAACATTTTGACATAAGTCTATGCCAAAAGAATTTATCCAAAAAATTTACTCATATAGAGAGTCAATCTCAAATGAAAGGTGCAAATCCGGATTTTGTCCATATGTTTAAGCATTATATTAGAATAGTTGTATTAAAATTACAACTTTTAAGAGAGTCAAATGAAAAATCTTTTGGCATATCCTATGTATAAAGATTTATTTTCATAGAATGTTTAAACGACACGTTAGAAAACGATACATCACAAACATTTGTTTGGCATCATTATCCAGAAAATCTTATTTTAAAAATTTTTATTCATATTGTATATTTTTATTTTGCATAATAAATACTCTCTGTGAACATTATTTGATTAAGAGCAGAAGCAATTTGAAAATGATGTTCTTAGAATTGAAATGAGCAAATCACTTTGAATTTTTCACGCGTTAAACCATTTTATCTATGCCAAGAATGATAGAACAATTTGGACAATGATGTACTGTGTCCTATACATTAAATATGTAAAAAAAAAAAAGAAAAAAGAAATAAATAATATATGTGTTTTACTGTCAAACCTTGAGATCATCAATACAGAGTGGAATCAAGCAGCACCCAAGAAAACATCCGCATGGAGCTCCAAAGAAACAAATACCTCCAACACTGGCCCATGTCATAAGACCATTTTTCTTTTCGATTCGCGTCACAATATTTTGATGACAATTTATACATACACAACGCACAGGATATTGACCTCTAATTGGAACTATTGGAACTAGAATTTCTGGATGTGGAGGAGGAGGAGGCGGTGCAAAATATTCATTTTGTTTATCCATTAAGGTTGTTTTTTAATAACCTATTGCGTTCAAAATGAGAATAGTTGTTTGTTTGACAAGTAATAAAAATATTTACCGTTTCTTAATGTTCTGGCACGTTTTTCTTTTTATCGTTATTAACAAAAAAGACGATGGCTCGAATGATTTGTTAATATCGTGCAATTTGTTGGCAATAGAAAAGAAAAACATGAAAACAAATCGTGTTGGATTTTTTTTTTCTTCTCTTCCGGTATATGACGGGCAAATTTATTTTTTCGATTGAAGAGAAAAGAAGATGGTTATACAGCAGCTCTTGCAAAAGTAAAAGGCGAAAATAAAATCAATAGCAAAATGGTGTAAGCAATGAATCATCTTAATATCGAATGCAAACATACGAGAAGTAGAAAGGATTTTTTTAAATAGATACTCGCATGACATAGTTGTATTTGTAGCAAGAACTACAATATCCCTATTACCAAACGAATACAGATGAGATTCTGCGGAAAATCATGATGCAATCCTTGTGAAAGCCTCTTTTTTCTTAAGCTCCCCCTCAAAAAAGTTACTTTTCGTCAAAATGATCGAAATTGAGATAATCTCATAGGGATATAGTTCGTCAAATGCTCTTTCATAAATGACAAAAGCTTTTACTCAACACCTCTTTTTTTCCGAAAATTCTGGAAGATTTTTGTCACCCCGTATTCGAAAAATAAGTGGTTTTTACAGAAAAACCGAAAATCATTATTCGTTTTTCTCAGAACGTGAGTTCAACGACGTATCTCCAGCAGGACTCCATCACAGTAAGAGATAAAGCCAAATATTTTTTTTTTGTTTGAAAGCTTATGTGCAGGGCTAGCGACTCTCGTGGCCCTTTTTTTAAAATAAGCTTTTTTATTATCATAGAAGATAACATCTCTATCGGAGCAGCGCAATTTTTAGAGAGGTTTTTTGAATCATTGAACTTTCGCTCCGGTTTTTTCCCCTAAAAAGTAAGACTTTAAAAAAAAAAGGGCCACGAGAGTCGCTGCATTCTGACATGCTCTTTCAAACAAAAAAAATTAAATGTCTAGAATGAAGATTCACAGAGAAAACTTGGAGATACTAAAGAGCTATTTTTACCCCTTGTTTGGTGCATATCTCGGTTAAACATCGTGCTATAGGGCTGAAAATTTGACCATAGCCATGTCTCATCAGCCCCAACATATCCTGAAATTTTCATGTCATTTAAATGTTCCTGGGCTGAGATCGATTTTTGAGAGGGGGAGGGGGGTGGCCTTAACAAAATTACAAAGACGCACTATCATTTTACAATAGAATAAGTGAAAAATCAACAAAACAGACAATTATTTTTCTTAAGTTTAATAGTGGTACAGAATTGATTTATCAATTCAGATGTAAAATCTATAGTTCATTTTATGTATTGTAATATCTATTGTATGTTTTGTCTTACAGCAACAAAACATCACATTATTGTATAGAAATAAAAATTAAAATATATTAAATAATCAATCAAGGAAGAGAATAAAAATGTCTGTGAATAGTAATGTGCGATCGAAAATTCAATTTTATATTTACGAGAATCTTTTGAAGGTCAATACAGATCGGAGAGTGACTCTTAAGTAGAGAAACATCAGCTTGCTGCTATAATTTACATTGTTTATCATTGTCATTGCCTCGAACTACTTAGAAATGGAAAGAAAGACTATAATTGAATAATTTGTCTCATAACCTTGCACCTGATTTTCAGTAGCTTAGTTGTCATGGCAAACTCTTCTTCGTCTTCCACTCGACTTACAAGTCACGATTCCAATTAGCCACTCGTTCTCAGTACTTAAGCATCACTTCAATTTGGAAAAAAAATGCCTGCTGAGATTCTATGAATGTGACGACTGTACATCTGAAATTCGAACAAAATTCGGCAGATATAAATATGCGGAAAACGACAAGTAACAGCTAATAGTTTCCTTATAAGGTGATGCATAAATCAATCTTAGATGATAAATGCATAAATACTGTAGTTATCGTCTTATGTAACTTAAAGCCGACTACAAGGATTTTACTCCGGAAGAGAATGTATACAGGTTTGTAGGGGAAGACTTTCTCTGTCTAATGGTGTGTGTATTATCAAGTTCTGTTCTGTTGCATATCAAAATTTTCGATAGATAGCACTACTTTTTCTAAAATACAGCGAATGTAGCGTCATCTATCGAAATTTTTGCTATACAACAGAACTTCATAATACATACACTTGTAGACAGAGAAAGGCTTCCCCTATGTTAGCGTCAATAGATGTTGCTTCATGACGCTAACTTATTTTTCAATGTATAATTTTTGTTTTCTTTGCTATGTGATATATATGTATGATACTGTTGATCATCATGAGTACAGGGTGACTTTTCACATTGCACCATTTCTTTTTTTCCTTTTCTTCTTTATTGCGTTATTTTAATATTTTTTGTGATTTCTATTACGATCTTTTTTTTTGTATATACGTTGTTATTATTACCATTAACGCCAATAAAACCTTTATTGATTATAATTATAAATTATTAATTAATCAAAACATCTGATTATATATTTGATTAACTGAACATTACAGTACGATAGACAGTTTATTGTGAGTTTTTCTCAATAATAAGCAGATAAAATTCCTTCAAGGTATAAAATCGCCAAATTCAGTCTAAGTGATATACGGAAGTTAAAGCCATCAGTTACATCTCGAAACGAGAATCTCACAACCTGCATACATTCCAATCCGGGTTCAAATATGACCCTGAAATATTATAGTCGCTTTTATCCACGATGTAGTCTCAAACGTCTAGAAAAAAACTTAGCATAGCTTATAACGATTAAAAATAAGAGACAATGTATTAAGAGCATACGAAAAAGCAATTAGTACTAGAAACTGTTTCAATAAGAAAAAAAAGCTACAAAATATTTGCTTTTTATCTAACTGATTAATTCATTTAAAGAACAATTTTTTTGATCGCAATATCAGCTTGTTCTAAGACATTGGCAAAAAGTTCGTGAAATCAATCCGGCTATATATTACAAAGACTAGTCAAATCAAACATCCATGCAATTTTTATTTTTGTTTAATTTTGTCCTATAAATCAAGAAATAACGCTGTGTATTCAAATGAATACGTGGTATTCGGAATAGATAGTTAGTAAAACCTGTCGGATTTCCTCGAGTTCGAAAATATTGTACCCGACGGGATCTAATGGCTAGTCGGTCGATGAAAATGGAGAATACGATAACGATTCTTAATTAATGCATTCGAATTGTGTTATGATCAATATTCAAAATGAGCGTTATTGTGTTGCTGCAAAATATCGTATTATCAACAAAAAGTATAGCACTTTATCCTGCACTCAAAAAAAAAAGGGAAGAAGTCAGACCCACGAGCAGTAAAATTCGATTATTGTGTTTCTGCTTGATAGAAAGCAAATACACTTCTCTTCAAGTTACTGCTTATATACACCTTTTCTTTGACAGAACAAAAAAAACACTTCTCAACTTTCAAGCATGTTGAAATGTGCTGTACAGAACACTAATTTATTTTCTTTTCACTTTGAAATAAAAGAACGATAAAATTGGTCGTGTCAGTTAACGAATTCGTGCTTTAAGCTTGTGAATATTTGCGAATAGTATTCGTCACCTATATAAGTTCGATTCTTACTTCAGGACATTCTTCTCTATGCATATTATTAAATATAATTTTCATCTTCAATTTGACGAGCGGATAACAGCTTGAAATCATTGTCAAACACATTTAGTTTTACTTCAATTCTCTAATAACGACAAAAAAACTTTCTAATCGAGTGTTATCTTAATCAATGATTTAATTGTAATGTGCTAATTTATCTCATTTGAATTTAAAATAAGTCATAAATTGAATGTGTTACTGAGATTCTTCAATAAATTGTTCCAAGTATTCAGATTCATTTGACTAAGGGTATTGGTGTAAACTGACTGTTATACTCAGTTTTAGACGACGAATAACACAAAACTATAGTTTGCAATGTTTCGATAAAAAAAAAATTGAATTTTTCCAAATACGCGATTTGATACACTTCGGATGTTTCCAAATTTACTTTCCTACAAGACGATAGAAAAAAAAATTGAATCTCATATATTCACGATCAACACATTAATTTTGCATTCTTGGCATCTTAACAAAAGATTTAATAAAAAAAGTTCATGGTGAAATGAAAGACAATTGCAATTCGATAATTATTAATTTATCAAGATCACACCATTTAGACCTACAAAAAATCAAACAATTTTAAAAATTTTTAATCAAATTCTCGTTTTTTTTGTCATTCTATAAAAAAAATAAATTCTTTTCTTTTTCAACAATTCTAACATTTAGATTTGATTGTAATGAACTGTTCAAACAAGAAGATTTACTTATTCAGATTGTTTATTTTTTTGCAAACAAAATGTAATTTAATATTCTATTTTCATATGTTGTTCTATCTATCAGATGTCCGCTTTATCTAGATTACATTCAAATAAAAAAACAAAAGAAAAATAAATTCATTAAGTAGACAAAGATATAAAATATTTTCTTTTTAAATTAATCATAAACTATAAATATTTCTTATATATATATATATATTTGATAAGAAAACTATCGTTTGTCACTTCACTTCAAGAAATTAAAGAAAGAAGTAACTATTCAATCGGAGAAAAAAAAATCAGCTTTACGCATAGTCAATCACTCAAAGAATAGAAAAGAAAAGAAAAGAAAAATTTCTTTCTTTTATTTCTTTTTGTTCAGGTAATAGTTCAAGGTTACTGATTTATTTCAACAATCATCCATAGAACTCACTATATTCGTGACACGTATGTGACAAGATTCATCGAGACATTTTCAATTCTTCATAAGAAGAAAAAAAAAAAAAAACTCCACACTGTATTTTGTTTCTGTTCTTTTTCTTCAATGTTGTCGTTGTGAATATTTGGTCGATGTCATGCAAATTTAAGAAGCGTACAACAAAAAAAAAGAAAAGATTATTATGTTGAAGGCAGTAAGCATAGTAACGTGTATAACTATAATTTCAATTTATACTTTATTAATTACTATTATATATCCTTATGTATGTTGGTTTAAACATCGACCATCAGACGATGATTATTCTATATTACCACCAATTGCTACAATTATTAATAAAAAATCAACAAAATCTTGTTCAAATAAAAATCAATTGCATTTAATGCCTATGCCTTCGAAAATAATTTTATTAAATAGAACAAAAACTATTCATATTCCTTCAATTATTCGTATTGAAACAAAACGTTCTTTATCATTTTCAATTTTAAAATCATTTAAAAATGCTTCATTTATACTTTATATTGATTATGAATTTGATATGAAAAATAATTCATATCCATATTTAGGTATAGATGAATCATATCAATTAAATATAACTTCAACTAATCATGCTTTTTTATATGCTAAAACATATGTTGGTATAATTCGTGGTCTTTCAACTTTTCAACAATTACAATATCATGATAAAATATCAATACCTCTTTTAATTTTTGATAAACCTCAATTTATATGGCGTGGTTTAATGCTTGATGTTGCACGTCATTTTATTCCAATAACAATTATTAAACAAACAATCAATTTAATGCAATTAGTTAAAATGAATGTATTACATTTACATCTATCTGATGATCAAGCTTTTCGTCTTGAATCTAAATATTTTCCTCGATTACATGATTCATATGAATTTTATACACAATTAGATATGAAAAATCTTATTGAATATGCTCGACAACATGCTATTCGTATTGTACCAGAATTTGATATGCCAGCACATACAACATCATGGTTTATTGGTTATCCATATTTAGCAACTTATAAAAATATTTCGTATCAATTAGAAAAAACTTGGGGTATTAAAAATGCAACAATGGATGTAACACGTCAAAGTACATATGATTTTCTTGATAAATTTTTTTCTGAAATGACTCATTTATTTCCTGATCAATATTTTCATATTGGTGGTGATGAATGTGAACCATATGAATGGATGCAATCAGAACAAATACAAAAATTTCTTAAAAAAGAACGATTGTATGATCACCAAGGTTTACAAGCATATTTTACCAGACGAGCGGAAAAACTTTTGAATAAATATAATCGTGAGTATCGTTTTCCATCATATTTTAAAATTAAAGACAGAACATATTAGTCTAAAAATTCTTAAACAATATCTGTATTTTGATATTATTTGCAGATCTTAGGTATAAATTCAAGTTTTGTAAAACAAAAAGATACAAAAGTTTAAAAATTCTTCAATCTGATATTTTTAAGGGCATTCCCCTTTTCGGGGTTTCTCTAGAATGGTTAATCAGAAAAAAAATTGAAATTTTCACAATTGATAGATCTCGATGTGTAGAGTAAAAGTTGTCATAGACTCAAAATTCCAAAATGCACCTTTTTAGAAGATATTGGGATCACAATGGCTGAAAACCGTCCTCATTTCTCAGTTACAGTACGTCCTATTGAGCTGACATTCTTTTTACACATACTAGACACTGTTTGGGGTGATTACTTTTTTTTTTGGTTTCTTTCTATGTCGTACCGTTTGAATATAGAAGCCCAAATACGAAGAGCACCCTAAAAAAACGCGTGTTTTTTTTTGAATAGTGTTTGTCTTGTAAGACCTGTTAAAACTTAGCGGTACAATATTTTTCAAAACAAAAAACAAAATAGGCACCCTAAAATATTTCTACTATCTGTAGAAAAAATTTCAGTCCGATCGGATTTACTGTACTTGAGAAATGGGAGCGATTCTGTAGATTTTTGCTGAAAAATCTGGTTTCTAGAAAACCTTGAAAGAAAAAAAAATAGTATTACTCCAGTGCGGTAATTGATTTTATTTTTTGCTTTAAAGGTATATTTGAGTTCTCAAAACATCACCAGTAGGTAGAGAGGCATTTGAAAGCACATGTAGAACAGAAAGAACGAAAAATTTGGGTCCGAAAAGGGGAAGTCTCTTAAGATTTGTTTATTATTTATCAGTACACATCGAATGTATCGCCTAGTTTCTAAATAGATTTCTAATGTAATACAACTTTCTCCCTGAATAAATGAAAGTAATCGTTATGTGTAAGTTCGCATAAAGCACGATAACTATTTTAGCCAAAATATTCAGTATATGATTTTTTTTAATTTTGTAATTATAGCTTTAAGTTATTTATGTATTGGAAGAAAGGAAGAATATTCCTACCTTTCCGTATGGGGTGCTGCCTAATGACAGACTCAATAGCCTGATACCTTCCATACAACTAATACTAGCCATAGTTTCGAACAGAAGATCCACAAACGTAGCCAGTATGCTATGGATCCATATCTTCGAAGTTTCATATTTCGAATATACATTATTTAAAACTTGTAATTTTTCTCATTTGAGTTCCCTATATGCACAAAGTATCAGATCGAAATTCGAAAATACGAGTTTTCTGAAAATCTGAAAATACTAGAAAAAAATTCGATAGTTTAATCCAAATTCTTTTCGAGTTTTTATTAGAATATACTATGTAGCATCTATATACAAAAGATCATTGACATCGAAAGAGGATAATTAAAGAAGTTTCCTCAGTAGCTATATAAGACATATTGATCTTATACAAAATTTATTTTAGGTACAATGATGGGTTGGGATGAAATAAGTACATCAAATCTTTCACATCAATCAATAATTCAATCATGGCGCGATAAAACTTCTCTTATAGATGCAGTTCATCGAGGTTATCATGCAATTCTTTCACATGGTTTTTACTTAGATCATATGTCATCAGCTGAATATCATTATAATAATGATATTAAAATAGATATAATACTTAATAAAACCGAACAAAAACGTATTCTTGGTGGTGAAGCATGTCTATGGACTGAATATATTAATTCAAATATGGTTCATTCACGTACATGGCCACGTACAGCTGCTATAGCTGAAAGATTATGGTCATCAACATATGATAAAATTGAATGTATGTATGATAGACTTGCTATAATGGATAAAATTTTTTTTCATTCAAATGATGAACAATATATAAAAGATTTATCAACATTAACGAGAAATGTAAATTCATTAAAACTTTTAGCTGATCTATGTGAACCATTAGGTTTACAAGGACGTGATCGTACACGTAATTATACAAAACAAACATTATTAAATCGTTTTGTTGATATTTTAAAACCTGAAAGTGAACAAATACGACAATTAATAAAAACAAAAAATATTTCATTATTATATTCAACATTTATTTCATGGAAAATTAATTTATTAAATATAAATTCAAATGATACAAATATTTTACAACTTTCAGAAAATTTAGTTCAACTTAGTGAAATTGGTATTCGTTTATTAAAATTACTTAATCAAAATCAACAAAGACAAATTGTATCATCAAGATGGTATTATTATCAAATTTATAAATTAAATATATTAGAATATCAAATACCTGAAATAAGATTAGCCGGTGTACGAGTTATAAGAAATTTACTTGAAGAATTTGATCCATGTTCATTTGATTTAATTAATCTTAGTCTTATTTTATGTTTTCCAATAATTGTGATTTTTGCACAACGTATTGGTTTTATTCGACGACGTATTCTTGTTCCATGTTTAAATTTTATTTATTATTATTGTGGTCGTTGTTAAGTCAGATGAATTTTTTTTTTTTTATTTTCAAAAAATAAAATTTAAGAATGACAAACAATCAGAAATTTAATATAAAATAATAGTTAGAGAATATTTCGTGTAGACAAGATGTTTATTCACCTATGAGTTAGGACTAAACTTTCGTATTCTTTTCGAGTATGAACTTACGAAGGAAGTGCTTCAATTGATATTCATCGTTTGAGCTCATATTGAATTCACAAGCAGATCTCAGTGAGACTAGCAAAAATGTAAAAGGATCCGTCTTCTTCGACCTTTAGCATCGAGTAACGAAGTTTTGATCTAGAATTTTGTCTATACATCGGACTCTTCGAATATTCTGAAAGTTTCGGCCGAAAAAGAATGGTCCTTTGTCAATATATTGAATTTTCAAAAATAGCTCTTTGCTACCGACAAGTCATAGAAATCGAGTTCACTTCAAAATTCAATAACTCAACGAAGAAACATTGTTTTCGGCTGAAACTTTCAGGATATTTTAAGAGACTGATCTATAGGCAAAATTTTGGATCAATATTCCATTATTTGATCTTTCAGGAGTACCTAAAAATGGGTTAAAAATTCAGTAAATCGGTTATAACTCAGCGGCAAAGGTCAAGATTTTTGCTATACTTACTGAGGCGTGTCTGTAGGTTTAATATGAGCTTAATCCTTTGAGTCCGATCCTGAGATTTCGAAGCCTCAATAACTTTAAAAAACACGACCTGTTGATTATTTAATGGTATGAATTGCATGAAGATTGTCTACACTTACTGATGATTATTGGTTGTCCCTTAATTCTTTGAATACGGGATTATTTTTACATAGTAAAAAGTGCGAGGAACGGTTGATAGACAAATCGGCCCTATAAAGATTTTTTGATTCGAAACCCCAACTATGTTATACCAAATGAAAGAGCTCGGTGAGTTGAATACTTTTTGTGACAAAACTTGGTCGACTAAAATGGCTGAAATTTTACGAGTTAGCTTACGCAGTATTCTTCCTGATTTCATTTAAAAGACCAAGTTCTGCCACAAAAATTTTTATAGGGCTGATTTGCTTGTCAACTGTTTCTCCCATTCTTTTTACTATATAAAAGTAATCCAGGACTCAAAGGATTAAACAGTGAGTGTTACTTGAGGTAGTATCCTCTTAAGTCCATATTTGAAAATAATATGAAAGTCTGGTCCTAACTCAGAGCTTTTGACTCATTAGAAATACTATCTATCGAGTGGAAAGTGAGCAAACATCTTGTCTAAAATCTTTCTGATCATCCGTTACTATCGATCAGAATTCAAGGAGTTCAGATGTTTTTTCGAATAAGTTTCATTTAGGTTTCTTGTTACATATTTAGACAATGAGTTTTAAAAAGGCATATTCTATCTCATTTTGACTTCTAATATCACTATTTCATAGAAAAAATGGTTTTCTTTCGAATTAACCAAGATCGACATTTCTAACTTGTTCCATTCAAGAAGTTTAAATGTTTTGTTAGAAATTTCATATATGTTTTCGTTGACCTACGATTACTCGAAAATATATTGGGAGAGAAATAGTTAGTCGAATTGAGTCGAATGATGATATTTGTTCATCGTTTCAGAGCAATATGATATCTCTATCCATATGTTTTTTGTATTTTCTTTTTTTTTGCCGGTAGATCTGGAACAAACAATGCTTTGAAATGAGAAAACAAACGTTACCACTCGACTAAATTTAAGATAAACCTTATAAAAGGTAGAAATGCCGACCTTAACTTGAGCAACAGAAGCTCATTTTTTCTATGACCCGATGATATTACAAGTCCAAATGAAACAGAATATACCTTTGAGATCTCACGAACAAAATGTCTACCAAGAAATTGATTGAATGAATCGCTATTGACACCAAGGAACATTGATATACTTGGATGTCTACCAGAGACATTCACAGGATAGGGTTAGATCTTTATACCTTGTAAATATTGAACATCAAATTTTTGAAATTTTCACCTTCAATCAGGCAGACCCCAGTAATGCTCAACAAGGGAACATACTCTTATACCTTCCTTTCAGAGTTATAGACATTTTACTGAAATTTCAGATGATGACACCATATAGATCAAAAAATCGAATAACAACATATTCAACCTGAAATTTTGTTCCCAGATAGGTCTATTCGTATCTACAATTCTCAGTTCAAAATAATGTTTCTTTCACAAGATATTGCATTTCGAAAAATTCTTCATATCCCACGAAAAATGCAAAAAATCTAATGTCTTTTTAAACACGTGAAGGAATCATTCGTTTGAACTGACAATTGTAGATACAAATAAGTCTGTTTATGTACAAAATTTCAGATCGAAGTACTATCACTCGATGTGTTGATATATATCATAGCATAGGCTGAAAGTTCCAGAGCACTGGCTATAGTTTCGGAAGGAAGACATAATGAAACTTTTCATTTTTGTGATCTATCTATGATAAAAATTTTCAATCAAACAATAATTATCCAGAACGTAGATTGAGAATGTTATATGTAGAATATTTAAAATTTCTTCCTGGGCTACATTCATGTGAAAAATAATATTTGAAAGCACTGTTTTTTTTTGTTATGTATATCATCGATGAGCACTCACAGCGGACACAGTGAATTTAATTTCTCGGATAATTGACTTTTGAGCTAGATAAGTAATTATACAAAAATTGTGATATTGTTTAATCATTATGTATTTCTTAAAAGATGTGTAATTTATGGGAGATTATGTGGAGCGTCACACACCTTCGCTACTTTTGAAAATTATTCATGTAGTACTCTGCGTCTTCAATGCTGAATTAAATCTCAACATAACAAGTACTGACAATGTTTAATTGTTTTCACTTTCTTCTTTTGTTTTTTTTTTGTATTTAATAAATTATCACGTATTTATTTATCTTTGCAACACATTATTTATAAACATACATTTATTCCTTTTTTTTTTACTTTGGTTTACTACTTGTTGTATTAATATTATATTCTTGAATTAAATTTGGTAAAAGTTGTAATGATTCAAAATAACCATATTTATGTGGTGTTGTATAATTTTTTCCATATCGTTCTTCAATAAATTCAACTGGAACAATATAAAATTTTTTTTTAAACATTTTAAATGTTATTAAATGAAATTTTTTAAATTTCCATCGACATTTTTTATAAATCATTTTATTACATAAACCATTATATGTTGCTGCCCAATAATCAGATGTTTTATTTAATTCATCTAAAGAATAATAAACAAATATATCAATAGGAATATGTGTTATTGGACATGAAAATCTCCATTCTTGTCCATGATCTATTCGACCATAATGATAATGATATTTAAAATGAAATTTATTTGTCATAATTGATATAAATTTTTTTTCATTAATAGATTTTTCTTTTAAATCTTTATAAAAAATTCCAATATCCATATCAGTTGAAATAAAATTTTTTGAACGCCAATACATAAGTGCACTACCAAATGTAATAAACCATGGAATCGATAATGATTCTAATGCTTGATGAACATCAAGAAGACAATAACTATAATTATCTCTAGGTTCAATATTAATATTTGTTTTATTCGATATTAATTCATAAAAAATAAATAATAGTAAAATAGGAAGAATTAACAAACAAAATCGAAGATAGTTTGAAATACGCGGCATAAGATATATATATATATAAATGTTCGAATCAATTAATTAACTAAAACATTGCGTTGAATATATGCAACATACTTAAATCATAAAAAAGAAAAATTACTTGTTAAAATAGAGTTAAATATTATATTTTTATTTTCATATGAATCGATTTGATACCTTTGAGAACAAGATATCGTTTAAATTAAGTTTGATTTTCTTATCATTCAACTCTCGTTTATAAGTACGTCATTATTATTATCTTATAACAAATCATTAATCATATCAGGAAAAAAAAAAGAAAGATTAAATTATTAATCCACTTATTTTATCTATATTTGAGAAGTAAATATCATCATTCAAAATCTGTCAAGATGGTTATATGTTATTTTATATAACACACACTACGCAATTTATGCAGAACATATGGTCATACTTCCTGTCAAAATCGCATTTTTTATATAAGAAAAAAATAAAATTAGTTTCTACTACATAGAAAAATTTTTATTAACGAAGATTCTTAATTGATCCATACTGTTTTCGCTTATGTTTGACTCGTACAGTAGTGAACAAAAGTCTTAGAACTTTTTATAAGCAGCAGTAGTCGTCATCTCATCAGAATCACTACTCATTCCTTCAACATTGTTGTTAATAGCTGGTCTTTACCAGTATGTCAACAGTACAATATTATATTTTTATCTCAACATTGGTTGAGTTCAAAGCTTAATCATGTTTCTATGGCAAAAGCATTTTATTGTGACGTCACAATAGTAAAATATTGGCTTAAATGATGGAAACAATCAAACGACTTGATTCATTCGATCACTTGAAACAACCAAAAAAAAAAGTAGAATCAAAAAATTATTTCACTAGGCGAGACATTGTAAACCAACTGAAGCGAAAATAACTCATGATCAATGAGTGAACGGTACGATGGCTAGGCGCGAAATACAATCAATCCAAGTCGAAGCTATTGTTTACGGAAGAGTAGCGAGAGAATTGTTTAAAATACGCGCAAGATCATAAGACTATGATGGCAACTTCTCAGAAGAAAAACATGCATAACTTTTGCAATATAACGTGAATGAATTGTCCTACGATCGGAGTCGACCATCAAACTTGTACATAGTATGAATTATCGAATTTTTGAAGTTGATAAAATTCAAAATGATCTTATATTATTACATTAAATGATCAGAATATACTATGACCCTTATACATAATAAAAATATTTTCATTCGATCATCTAATTTAGTAAAGTTTGTCTACGGGAGGGAAGGGAGAGACTTTTATCCACTGTGGATGAATTGTGCGAGAATCAAAGAAGTATTTATTGTGTTTTTAAGTTTTTAAGATATTCTAAGAACAATTAGATCTATCTACTAGTAAAATTACAATTTTAAAAAAATCTGGTTATATGTCCAAAGCTTAGTAAAAGATTTATAACTTGTGAGAAGTTAGAGTTATGCGTGGTTTATTGATATGATTTCACTTTTTATATAGAAAAAAAAAATGAATATAGTCATATCGATTGAAAGAAGTTGCATCAGTCTAAATCATCTTAGGCTGTTTCTTACAATGAAATCTTTTGTACTGTTCATCAAGAAGATTGACCATGTTCGAGTCAAATTATCACTCACATTGATAAACTAACAAATTTAAAATCTTACATGTCTATAACAAATCTGGATCGAGATATTTTAAATTTCAGTATGTAAACATAATAATATGAAAACTATTCATATCCAATGTTTTACATAATCATCATGAGGTTTTTGAGGTAATATCCCATGTCATCAAAATCGCAGAAAAATCAATGATTTTATCGCGATTATTCAAATACACAATGGTCGATAAATAATATTAAAATAAAGATAATTAATTACCTTCGCATCTGTTGAATTAAATAGGCTGATCTTTTTTGTTAGTGTTTGAAGTTCATTCAAACTGTTTTTTTTTCTCATGGAGATAAACTAAAAAGAAAATTACTATTAAGGGGACCCCCCCCCCTTTCCCGACTCAAAATTTTCACATTTTTCATTTTTCATTTTTTGTGATTAGTATATAGATTTGAATGCCCTCTATCCATTCGGTACATTTTGAGAACCGAAAAACCACATCTTATATATAAAAAATTCGAAAAAAATCACAAAATATGCTGAAAAAACCAAAAAAACACAAATTTCTTTGCGTTTTTCTCAAAATCAGTTTTTTCAGCAAAAAAATGAAGTTTTCCCCCTTTTTCTCCGCCATTTCAAGTCCGATCGGGCTGAAAATTGTTTTGGTGAGACTTCAAGTGATTTGGGTTGGGCGTTTTTTTTTTTTTTTGGATACCTTCTACCAATCAAGTTTGGCAGGCTTCGCAAAATTTTTAGGATCCAAAAAACCTAGAGATTTTGCAAGGTGCTCAGTATTTTGGTTCTCCAGCCTGAAGTATTTGGAATTTTTGAAAAAAAAAAAAAACGCCCACCCCGATTGGGTCCGTCTACCCACAGCAAAAATTTCAGCTCAAACGGATGAAATTTGTGGATTTGCGGGGGGGAAAACTTTTTGCAAGTTTTTGACCTTGGGGTCTCTGGAAGTCCATGAAGATGACGTCTGGCAAATTTGTATCTATGACAACTTTTGCTCTACTACTCGAGGTCTATCTACCCTGCAAGTTTCAGGAATTTTCGTTCGGCCGTTTCTTAAAAACGCCGGAAAGGGGGGGGTCCCCTTAAGTATTATTTTTCGTATGACGAAAGAAATTTGATCGATGATCAACTAAAAAAAAAATGTACGTCTAACATTTCACAGAGGATTTTTAGTTGTCAAATAGAAGAATAGTAAGAAAAAGTCGAAACTAATTTTATAAATGCATTTGTATTAGTATATACAGAACAAATTTTTAAAATTATGTTAGTTTAAAAGTTAATGAATACAAATTTTCTAGTTTTCAAACATAAAAACACTGTTTTTCTTCGCAAGAAATGTCATATTTATAATATTGAAAAAGCTGCATTTGTGTATTTTATTTATGAGACATAAATTTAAGGATTTAAAATTGACTAATTTTAAAAATTTACTCTATATGCATCAATACAGATTCCTTCATAGAGTTCGTTTCGACTTTTTTTTATTATTATCCTATTTGACAACTGGAAATTATCTGTAAAACGCTACACATGTGTTTTTCTTATTACATTGACACATAAGTTTTGCACGTTTTTTTAATTTTTTGGACCAATTTCAGGCTTTACATCTCTTTCCAATCACGAGATATAAAACCTTAAAAAACAAAAAAAACCGTACCGAACACATGTGGCAATGTAATATTTGATAATAGATCAAATTCCTTACACGATATGAAAAATGATATGTAATGCCTAATATTTGCTTATTTTATCCTTCTGAAACAAAGAAGTTTAAATTAATTTCTAAAACTCATAAAAAAAATCAGCATGTTTAATGAAACCGAATGCAAAGATATTTCATTTTTTTTAAATTTTAGTACTATTTATGGACCATCCTGTAATATTTTCAATAATTTCATGTGGTTCTAGTATTCGAATCTGCGACTATGACCATGTGTCGACATGTATATACCACCGTACTCATACATGTGTCTGATTAATGAGGAGAGGAATGATTTGTTTTTTCCCTATCTACAATTAACGGTGCAAAAGAGATTTTTTTTTTAGTTGAATAACATTTGCTATTCAATTGAGATGGATTTGAAGATCTAAATACAAGAATACTCACTGTTCACTTTGATGATGAGACGATCTAAACATAAGAAAAAAGAAAATTTTTATAAAATAATACTTTTAATTGAAATAATCAGATGATCTAAATAAAAGAAAAAAGAAATTATTGTTGTAAACTAATACTTACTACCCATGTCACACGTTTCTTTGCAGTACTGTCGGTATTTCGCCTTACTCATAAGAATCGGTGGTAAGTACTGACGATACATCGGTCGTTGCGCTTAGTAATTTCGGTTTCAAGTACATTCGATTGGAAAGTATTTTATACTCAAATTTGAATATATTATTAGAAAGAATTCAAATTCATGAAGAAAAAATTACAAGTTTCAGACTATATTATGTTCATGAAAGCATTTTCAGCGCCATCTATAACAAGTAACGCTCGTCTGTGGGCTCGCTCAGCTCTTTCTCATAGAAATGCTGTTTCTGGACTCTCCTCAAATTATTCACTTATCTATATTACTAATAGTAACTCTTACTACTCCTTAGCATTGCCAGCTTATTGACACAAACTCATCATAGATTCTCATTTTTTATTTGAAAAATCTTTGATCAAGTTTTCCAGAGAAGACACTAATAATAGTAGTACTTAGACAAAAAAAATCAAAACAGACTTCGGATTCAGATTCCTAACCTTCAATTTCCACTTTTCGAGTGTTGTAAAAAAATATTAATGATTAATAATTAAAACAGATTCCAGATTTAGGTTCTCCACCTTCGGTCAAGTTTCATCGAAAATATTAATAATTAATAATTAAGTAATAATACGTTAATAATTAAAGCCGACTTTGGATTCGGATTGTCCACCCTCAATTACCTTTGACCAATTTTTTTGAAAAAAAAATTAATAATTAATTAATTAAAACTGATCTCGAATTTGGATTTTTCACTCTCGACTACCTTTGATCAAGTTTTATGGAAAATAATCCCTTTTGTTTTCACAGTATACTTCGACCAATCAGTGAAGTGCGGACATACAAGCAAGCAAACAATTTCTTCTTACTAAACTCTTTTCTACGAGAAAGAGAAAAATAAAACAATTTATCTCATTCAGAGTTGTGGTCGATTAAGACTCTATGACTACTACAGGCAGCCTAGATCCACTAACATCAATTGAACTACATCGAAATCGATTCAAATTTGTCAGTTTTAACGAACTTCAAAAGTACATTCCTATTTTGATAGAATACACGATGATACAACGTTCAAAAATAGCTGCGGTATACCATCAGTTTTTATTCAGGTCGAATCACACATGAGTGTCCATTTTAACAATCAGATAATCGGAATAAAAAAAAAAGAAGTTTTTTTTAATGAAATGATTAGGTGATATAAATAGAAGAAAAAGATATTTATTTTATATAATAATACTTACTGATGAAGTCTGTTGAAAAATCGTTAATTAATCGCGATTAATCGCCAAAAGCGACGTGATTTTTATAACATAGGATGTTTTTAGAGTCTTGTTGAAATTTATTGATCACATTAAGACTATACTAGATTCAGCTTCTTATGTAAGTTTACCGATATCAAAGTGAGAGAAACGTCGACAGTATTATATAAAAATCCGTAGATTATCAGGACTTTTGACTTTATTTCAGATGAAAACAATAGATTTACTATAAGCGAAGATCTTCAATCAAATGCTGTTTTTTTTTGCACCAAGCACACATTAAGAGGATTCGTTCTTCACAGCTATTAGTTGAACAATAAAGATTATAAAATTTAAAGGAAACATCCTTAAATTTGTCAATCTTGCTAATTGTTTCTTTGCTTATTTTAGATTGTATAAGACAGACTTAATAACCCAGATCAAACTCATCCCTGTCGAATCCGATGAAAATCGATGGTACGAAAGTATCTACCGTATATAGATTAATCCGAACAACCTCGTCCACAAATATTAGTTGTATTCAATAAAAATTTTTTTTTATTTCGATTAAGGAGAAAAAGTAGGCTAAAAGCAAGAGTAAACTGTAGAAAAACGGTGTGTTACGGCTGTAAAAAATAAAAAAATACTATCCGTATACAGCTACTGTAGTGCATCGTTAACTACCGTTTACCTCGTCGTATATGGTACGGACAGAAAAGGCCCGTATTTTCATCGTAATCGAAGCCACTATGGTGTTCGTTTTAACTCATCTGAGGACTGTCGGAAGTTGTCGGATTATCCAGAGAATCTGATGGGATCCGACTTCTAAATTCTTAGTCCGGGGAAGATTTTTGAATTACGGAGCAAATAGTTGATTATGAATAACAGAATGCATATTTACGAAATATTGATGATTGATCATAGTTATTTTCTGTTCGATTTTCTGATGGAAGAATTCCTATGAACGAAAAAAAGATATATTCTGTGAATGAATATGACCAGTTGATCCTTCAGGAAAAATTAATAGTTGCTCTAAATTGTTTTAAATCAGCTGAAGTTTTTCAGCAATCAAGAAAAAGAAGAAATTTCTTATCAACTAAAGAATTGGTATCGGTAAACTTACATAAGAAGCTGAATCTAGTGTGGCCGCAGTGTGAACAATAAATTTCGACAAGATTCTAAAAACATACTACCTCAAAAACCTCATGATGATTATGTAAACCATTGGATATGAATAGTTTTCATATTATTATGTTTACATATCGAAATTGTGAATATCTCGGTTCGGGATTGCTATAGGCACGTAATATTTTAAATTTGTTAGTTTATCAATGAGAGTGATAATTTAACTCGAACATGGTCAATTTTTTGGATAGACAGCACAAATAGTTTCATTGTTAGAATAAGATTTCCCACATGCACGCAAAATATTAGCAAAAATGGCGTGGATCAATTGGTAACCTTGAATCTTTATTCTACATTTTTATTTTGAAAACTTGATACCTTATATCTCGTTCGATGCAGTTTCTCATGCTGATTCTGAATCTGTTGTTACATTCATCTTAAAGTACTTCTGATCCGAGAAGATCGTGAAAAAACGTTGGTTCTTTAAAAACCTGTATTTGTATCTAGAATTGTTTGTGTATTTACAGCAAACGTGTCATATAGAAAAGAATTTATCTCTGAAAGTTTCATTCCAATTGAAGTTATGAAAAAAATATAGAACGTCACTTTATGGTAGATGCTCTTTTGGAAAAAAACTTTTTAGTCATTATGATTTCATTTTCGTTCAAGAAGTTTAACGCATTCGATTTTTGAATTAACGAAAGAACATTTCTAACTGATCTATCGCGTTTTCATCGAAAACTAGTGGATTGTAGGTTATCTATCATGTTGATTCTGAATATGACGATGACCAATCTTCTTAAGTCTTTATATGCTGATTTTTTAGAAAGTCAGCATATAAAGACCTCAGGAAGTTTCTCATGATCATATTCGGAATCAACTTGATCGATAACTTATTATCCAGTAGCTTCTGATGAGAAAACAATTCATCAGTTGAAAACGTTCCTTTGGAACAATAACTCTACCGGAAATAATTATATTCCAAAGATCTGAGTTGCTTGAAATATAGTTCAGATGAATCATTAGTAATTTCAATCTTATTACCATATTGTATCAGTTTAATTTTGACCCATAGGAACCCATATCAAAATCAAACTAATAAATCATTTCTTACAAGATTGATAAAGCGAAAAGTTCATCTAAACTATACTTTAAGCAAGTCAGATCTATATAATATAATTTTTCTTTCTAAGAATACCCTTAATTGAAAAACCGAGCGTTTAATTACATGTAAATATGTATGATAAAAATTATTCTACCTTCAAGAAAGTCATCTAACTATTACACGTTCTGTGAAAGTGGCATAGATAAAGATTATATCATAGATTTCGGACCCTTTTTGAGTTTTTTTTTAATTGTATTTTTCGAATATATAAAGTTGAATGGACGTAGAAAAAATATATTTGTAACATCTAAGCTATCATCCAAAATTGACTATACTCATTTGATATTACTATTAACAAAGTGCATTATTAGAAAACATACTAAATTTCATAGATTCACAAAAGATTAAATTTATCCCAATCTATCTTTTCCGTAGATTTTCATATATTTTAATCCTTTTAACTATTCTTATTCATCATTCTCTACTTCTTTTGATTCTAGAACTACTGTAATTTCCTTTGCTTCCTTTAGTTCCATTAAGAGTGTAGATGTGAATGTGAGTAGACAGAAAGTATGCACTAACATCTACATCCTTAAACAAACTAAAGAGGTTATAGCGACTAAAAAGATTAAAGAGACTAAACGTACCAAAAGTACTAAAGGAATTAAAGGGACTAAGGGGATTAAGATACATCATAGCTGTAAGAGGTTTCTAACACAGAATAACTTTACTCACTGTGAATCATCTTAGGGATTCTACTGTTAAAATAGATTTAGATGTAGTTTTATACATAGTTAAGATAAAAATATAACGCAATAGGATGAAAAATAAATTTGATACAATTATTTTAACATGTTTACTAATAACGTACTCTCTTAATAATAATGTCAGTTGAGTACAACAAAATTTTGAATAATAACTGACGAGGAAACATTTCTAGGCGTCCGTATCCTTTTGAACTGATATTTTGTTCATAAGTGGGTTTACATAAGCTATGAAAAATCTTCAAAGAGTTTGTTCTCACGGGCATTTCTTATCGAGTTCCAGTATTTTCTATACACATAAAAGTAATGACAAATATTTTTTCGTCACTATTAACAAGTAGCATAGCGAAATTTTGAGATTTATCATATTGCAAACTTCTTAAGGTTTCTAGTTATAATTAAGTTTATTATCAAGAAGATTTACAGTCTTCTACCCGTTCATAATGACCAAAAAGTATTTGCCATTACTTTCATGTGCATAGGAAACACTTGAACTCGATAAGGAATGTCCATGGGAACAAACTCTTTGAAAAATTTTCATAGCTTACCAAGACCTAATTATGGACAAAATTATCAGTTCAAAAGGAGGTGGACATCTGAGAATGCTTTCGCTTTAACAGATATCTTCTATACTTGTTCTACTCTGTATATTCAAAAAATATAAAATTATTATTGATATAGAAAGATGAAGGATTGATATTTCCGAATAACATTCGATGGCTTTGCACATATCTGCGTTGTCTATGTCAGAGTAAAAGATATCGATGAAAGTACTAAAACTTAAAAAGATCGGATCGTATTCATCCACTCATGTTTGGGTATCGATCTATTAACTGTA
The DNA here is from genome assembly GCA_905250125.1 of Rotaria sordida. Taxonomy (NCBI): domain Eukaryota; kingdom Metazoa; phylum Rotifera; class Eurotatoria; order Philodinida; family Philodinidae; genus Rotaria; species Rotaria sordida. The sequence goes on from CAJNOL010001761.1 coordinate 42,302, forward strand.
TTAACTTTTAGTTGACTCTACGAAAAACAAATAGAATAAGTTGCTGGAAAATATACCAAGTTATCGATGAATAGAAATGAAAAAGTTACGAGAAAAGAATTGGTTACTACTATGAATAAAAGAGAAAAAATGACACTATCATATAAAGAATAAATGATTAAATGGATGATTCACGCAAACGAATGAGAAAAGTTAATCGAAAATAATACAGAACCAAAGAAGAAAAAAACCTTAAAAAATATTTATTTCAACATTTACATCAACAAGTTAGGTCATTAAAATAATCTTTTACGAACTTGAAATATTTCATGACGATAGCAATATAACCATACGAAAACTATTGTACTCAACATCCTGAATTATTCAAAAGCGATGACGACTGATTACACGTTGTAGTACATTGCCAACTGATATCAAACAAAAAAAAAACTCATAAAAATGCTTTCTTTTACTTAAATGTCTCCATCACCAAATTTATATTTGTATTTGCTGATCAGATTAGAACATATTGCGTTGAAGATGTTGAAAAATTCTCTCAAGATTTATTACAAAAAAAGAAAAAGTCAGTAAATCACGTAATTGGTTGAAAGTATCAACTATTGCATAATATATGAAATTAATTGAACAATCAAAGAAGAGAAATAATTCCAATTAATCAGCAACGAATTTTTTTTATGTGATAAAAGTATTAATGATGTAGTAAACCTTTTTTTTTATTTTTACATTCAACTCATGACGAGTTTCTTGATAAGATAGTGATAATTGTGAACGACAAAAAAAAATATATAATAATAGCCTATGCTACGTCGTGCAAATAGATCAAAGTCAAATTTAAACTTTGAAAAAAATAATACATAAACAAATAGATGATAGAAATTGGCAAGACTAAAACTTGTAAAATTCTATACATTGTTTAAAAGTCTTATCTGACCGGGTTTAGTGTAGAAAGAAAAATTACTTTTTTTTAAATAGAAGAGAGATATGACTAACATTTGTTTTTCTTTGTATGAGTCAATAAAGCAGATTCTCTACTTTCAGAATAGACCAATGTTTTTCTAGTAAGCGAAGAAATTTTTCGATTTATTTAATTTGATGATTGAAAATTGAAACTTGAAGAGTAGTTATTCATTTGAATTCAAGTTTGACACTACTACCTTTGTAATTGAGTTTGAGAAAAACAAATTTAACTGACGAGGGAATCTCTTCAAGTGTAAAATCACTTTTCGCTCGAGCCTATTGCCATTAGATAGGCCTTAGTGAACAGTGAAAAAATTCATAAGAGTTTCGATGCATGACCTTCTCTTGTCGACTTATGAGTATTTTACTCAATTTTTGGTCTATGCGCATGGCATTTTCGAAAAAACCCAATGATAGCTGAAATTTTGTCCATAGATAGGTATTATGGACATGGTTTGAGTCACAACGGCCTTATCTTTACCGAGATATTCATATTTTAGAGTATCACCTGTTTGGGATTGTGTTTCACATTTTCGTGACAAGCTGATATCTTGGCAAGGATGAGGCCGTTGTAGCTCGAACCGTGACCATGATACGTATCTATAGACAAAATTTCAGTTATCATTGGATAAAATACTCATAACTCGACAAGAGAAGGTCATACGTCGAAACTCTTATGAACTTTTTCACTACTCACTAAGATCTATCTAATGGCAATAGTCTCGAGTGAAAAGCGATTTTACACCTGAAGAGATTTCCTCGTGAGTTTGATAAACAAACAGTTTATGATTTTTATTTCAATATCAAAATATTTCTATTAGAATAAGAGCTGATTCTACTAAAATTAAGATTATTTAAGTTTATTTTTTCTAACAATCAAAGATTCATCATTCATGTACTGACAATTGAATTTTCCTTCATAACTAAATTTCATTGTACAACAATGACTAATATTTTATTATCTTTTTTTTTTATTCATCGGATGTATAAAGTCTAGCACGAATACGTTCATGCACAAATTCATCTTTTAATATCCAACCCCATTCAGGTGATAATTGAGGTCGTTTATGTGGTGTTAATATAATCAGTTTTTTTGCTACAAAACGTAATTGTATCATAACAAGTGGTAAATATGATGGTTGTATAAGATGTGCAGCAAAGCTACAAATAATAATATCATAAAATTCTCCTTCACTTTCTAAACAACCATCAGCTATCTGTTCAAATGTCCATTTAGCATGAATTGAATTGCCTGTACGTTTTTCATATGCTTCACTTGTATATGGATCAATACCATTTATATATTGAAAACCTAATTGACGAAGAATTAATGTTATTTCTCCACTACCACAAGCTAAATCAAGAATACGTTCTGTTGATTTTAAATTCCATTTTTCTACAAGTTGATGAACAATTATTTTTAAACGTGCTTCATGTGGATTTCGATAATCTGAACCATATTGACTATAATAACCATTAACACCATATTTTTCATATGCATGTCGAATGGCAAAATCTTCATCTTCATTATCATCATCTTCATTTGACATAATTCTTTCCGTTTTTTTTTTGAAATAAATGAATCGATATTATAATTGGATATTTAAATGCATGAATCACAGAATACAATCTTAACAGTCGAAAATAGAGGACGCTACAGAACACGCGAGCATAAATTAAAAGTCGAAATATCACTAAAAATCATCAAAAAAGTGAGAAGTCATTGCTATCAATAATCGTTATTAGAAGTTAATTATTATTTCAATGAAATCTTATCATGATCAAAATTTTGTTCATTGATCACATCAACTAATCAATACTTGTCGATTTAATCTCAACAAAGTCAGTAGATGTATTTGTTTTAAAAGGTATGGGTGTAGGTGTTTGTCTTCTTTCCATTGCAACCTATCTTCGAAACAATACAACTAAACATATTCGAAAAATTAGATACATCAATCGACTTGGTTTGCCGTTCAGGCCGGAAAGGTTGACCTGTTGATAGCTTTGATTAGAACTGTTAGAAACAACAGCTTTAAAACGGTCTAATCCCTGCCGTACGTAAATGGTGGAAACCGATGACTATTTTTCACTGGCTTTAGGACCATAATTAGTCATTCCAGATTACGTAGTATTTTTTATTGGAAGGTAAACGACGTTTTTCAAGGTCGTTTATGTTAAAAACCCATGCGCACTATTAGTACCTTATTTACATCGGTTTTTTGCCGTATGTTGCTTACAGAGTTGTTGATCTGATTCTTACGTTTTAGAAATTAAATGTTGAGACGTTGCCTTTTTATTTGAGAGTATTCCAACAAATTTATTTGGTTCCAACAATAAGTGCTTAAACTAAACGTTAATTTAGTGCTGTTGAATTGATATTGTCTGACAGAAGAACTTGTTCAAATTCAAAACAATAGGATAGTACATCATGCTGTTGCGAAAATTGAATGGCAAATATAATTAAATGTCTTTGTCTGTTTTTATAGGTATTAGTTATTCTCTACATTTTCTTTCATCTCTTCATTGTATGCCTAATTTTGCTATCATGATTACATTTTTTTGATTATACGAAACAGAACTGATATTATCAAATAAACATTTCGTTAATTCAAACTTTCCCTGTATAAACAATATTTATGATGTTTGTCTCGTTGTATTCATTTGCTATTTCATGCACGATCTTATTATTATCTTATTTTTATAGAAATAAATTACATGAGCAATTCAAACTTGACTGATAAGTTAATGCAGAGTAATACAGTAAAGCGTATTGAAAGCATCAGAAATGTCATTCGGTCAGACCAGAAAAAAGTGGTCTTTTGGCAAATCTAATTCAAAATCAACTAATCATTATTGGATGGAAAGAGCTCGTTGTAGAATCATGTATGAGCATAAAAATCTTATGGAATGAATATTACAGGATGTTCCAAATTTATAGAACACCGTGTATATCAATGGACTACTTTTATTGAAATGATTATCCATAATTTTTTCGTAATTTTCAATTTATAAAACACATTTTAACAGTGAGTGTGACTTCTTGAGAAATGTTTTCTAAAGTAAATGATTTGTCTGTGTCATAAAGCTATTTTGTGGAATTCACATATATTTTCGAACAAAAATAGTGAATGTAAGTTTTAGGTCGAAGTTTTGCTGGATGGATCTCCTCTTCATTCCAACTGTAACTCACAGCCACACTCACACCCATCCATACTAAATGTAAACGCAGTGTTTTCGACAAATAGGTGTTCATTGATTACGATGCCGATGAAATTATGTTTAAATGTTGATGTCTGAACTTTATTATTGATAGCAATCTAATAAGTATAAATATAAAAAAAAGCTAATTATAATGAAATACTATAGTATTTGAAATCAGTAATGTTTCTATGATGACGTTTTTATATGAGTATGTCTAATTCCATCTAGCGCTATCTTGAGGCACATAATTTAAATCTTCTCTACAATTGTCCATATCAATCCAACCATAATCATTATTGGATGAAACGAAATAAATTTGAAAATTTTTCAGTTTCGATCGATTTTCTAATACTCGATCAATAAATTGACATAAATCACGATAACTGCAATATGTTGATTTAATTGCCCAATCACACGAATAATACTCTACATCATCTATTGTATTTATCATACCGAGTCTAGCACCGACAAATTTTATTTTATTTGCCTGAATCGATGAATATTGTTTGGCTAATTCTTCGGCATATATTTTACTCTTGGAATATGCTTCACGCAATGGATCTCCACGCCATGGCATTGGTGGGTCATTGATTGTTACCTTTTTTAATGGTTGCAATGGTTTAATGTTTTTTGCTAATAATGAATATGGTTCATTTTCTAAATAGCCAAACATAACCGTTACTGAACTGCTAAAAATAATCAATTCTACATGTTCTTGTTTTGTTGCTATATCAAATAAGATGCTAGTACCATCACAGTTAACACGATTAATTTCATCAATAGTTTGTCTTTCTAAAACTGCTGCCAAATGAATAATAATATTGATTTGATTATCTTGTATAATACGTGAAAGTTTATCTCTATCAGTAATATCACATACATAAAATTTTTCCTTCGATGGTAATATCGGTTGTTGTTCTTTTGATGTTTTTATATTTTCAAGTTGATAGCGTATTGATAATCCGATATGTTTATCGATACCATAAATATCATAGTTGGGATTTTTTGATAGATGTTCGATTAATATACCACCGATGAGACCGGATGCACCAGTAATGAGAATTTTCTTAACCATGGTTTGTATTACAAAAAAAAAATAAGAAAAAAGTTTATTATGAAAGATGATGTTGATACGGTCTTTCTTATCAGATGGTTATACCAGAAAGATAAAGCTCGAGCTGCTATACACTTCTATATAATTTTTTTCCGACAAATCCTCATACACTAATCAGAATTTTTTTTAAGTAATGGGTGATTCAGATAGCTAATAGCACAGATTGATACATCTCACCTTGCTCTACAAAACGCGCATAAATGATGAATAATCGATATCTTATGCTCGATAAACGTGGGTCATTCGAAACTCTGTTCACTTGCTGGGTGCAAGTTATGTATGTCGTGGACCAAATCTGTAAATCATTTCTTAAAAATATAAATTATTTCATGAGTTAACCTAAGGTAATCCTTGGGTCAACCGACAAAATTTACCTTAAAATTTTAATGGGTGAATCAGGTTTGAAATTTTTCAAATGGCCTATCCAACCCACTGGTCTGAGTTAGGACTAACCCAACCTATCCGGCATCTCTGTTTTCTACTAACTTATATTTTAAGCACTTTTCACTGAAACCGAGATGGAAAAAAATAATGAAAAGTGCATATTCGAAATCAGCGCATCAAACTCTATCGAACCACGTATAATTCAGCAAAATCAAAATTCTGCTTGTGTTTTACCCTCCCATAAGTTGACATGAAAAAATCCAGCTTCAGCTTATTTACTAGCTCAACTGGAATGATCTGGTGAACAGTGTAACGATTTCTGATAGAAGAAATGTTAGTGCAGATGAAATTATACTTTATTGTACTCTTTCAAATCATACAATCGTATGCATGCAGCAACACACGTTTCTTCTTTTATATGTCAGTACGAAGGAAATGGAGAAGGAATCAAGGAAAGGATAGAAAAGAAAGAACAAAAAGAAAAGGTCAAGAAGATAAGAACAATATATATGAAAAACAATGCATATGATGAAAAGAAATGGCAAGATAAGGACAACGCATATTGTGAGAAGAAATGAAAAGGGAAGGTGAGCGATTCATTCAATCAAGGAGTGAAATTAGGTAGTATCATATTATCTATTCAATCGGGAATATTACAAACAGCTCAAGCTCAAAATGAAATGAGTTGATCGTCACCTTCAGCTCGTGTGAAGCTTGAGCTGATATGGAATTGTCACATGCCTACTCACCATAAAGTCTTATCATCAAGCATGTACATTTGCTGTAGCTATCAAGCTCTGGCTTTCCGAATTCTACGGTTGTAAAAAGTGTACTCGTAAAATTGGAGCACAATGCATGAGCAGTGAAAAGTATCAAGGACAGCCACGTATCTCGATAGTTATGTGATTGACCAAATACTTTTATTCTGTTCTGTTGCGTCAACAGCACTGGGCGGTCAAAGTTGACCGTTGAGACAATGCTCTCGGACGACAACGAACGAATACGAATAGGAGAGAAAGTAGCATGATGACGGTTATTATCCACGTAGACGCCTATTTTCCACCTTGGTGAGTAACTTTTTGTTTACTTCTGTGTCTCTCTCGAAACGTGAGTTCTACAGTCCTTATCTTCGTCCTTGGGCTTTTCCAAGCAAAACCAAAACAACAAAAGAAAATTTATTTTCTGTTGACTTTGAATAATGACTACTGCCACTCCTTATTAGTAGTTAATATTTGCATAGTTCAAGTGCTCGGAAAAAGCAGAGAACACGATCGTTGCTAAAAACAATGATGTTAAACGACGTTCGACAATAAGATCTCATATGAATGCATTGTGCTGTTCTTTATTTGAAATACAACAAAAAAAAACATAGTTTTCATTCTCTCATCGTAATCAGAAAAAAGGAACTGTACGTGTTTAGTTGAACGACAGTGATCGAGATCGAATATCAATTGATCTCAAACCGAGCATAAAAAATGTATAGCTGTTGCTACTCTTCAGACATTGAAATGAAGATATTTTCGTTCAGGCAAAATGATTTCTTTTCAAATGTTCCGCACTCATAACTCTAACTACGACATTGTTTTTGTGTACGTTTGGTCTTGCGACACAGCATGTGGGTGTGGGTGCGAGAATAGGTTTAACTACTCTATTCATCTATATCCACACCCAGACCAACACTCACACCCCACCCCACATCCACACCCACTCACACCCCATACTCATCCTTCATTCACGCCCACGCACGCTCACGCACGCTCACACACACCCACCTACACCCTCCACCCACACCCACATCCACACTCACCCATCCACACTCACACACCACACCAACATCCACACTCACACCCTACACCCACACCCACACCTACACTTTATGAATCTTTTAAATAATTTTTCATTATCAAATATGATCGGCTGAAATTTAAACATGGAACTTAACAATCTTATGTAATTTTCCACATTTTTCAACTCCCGAAGCATGTAGCAAAACACAGCGATGACTTTATGAAAATATTTATTATCCATTTTTGCAAGGTTAAGACAAATTCTCAGTGTTTCTTTCGTGATATAGAACTCTGTTTTATAGGTTTCTCTTACTGAAGCATCTCAGAAATGATAATTGTTCCTTTTTTTGCTTTTCCAAATTCGAATTATTCCTTTATTACAGCGAGAACTGAAGGATATTTATTTACTAATCTATTGCGCTAGTATTTGGGTATGAATATAACGTATATTGTGCGTGTATAATTTTGCTCCTTCAAGTTTAATACAAATATACACTCATCAATATCCATAATAGCAATGACACCGATTAACAACTCCATCTCGAACAGTATCTTTACCTACTCAAATATCCACATTCATCTGTTAAATATACTGTATAGTCAACATAATGGGTGTGGGTGTGTGTGAGCATGGCTTTGGCTGTGTGTATGGTGAGTGAGTGTGGGTGTCGATGTAGGTGCCAATGATAACAGTAACCCCTACACCCACATCCCACACCCACTCAGGGGATATGAAACGCAGACTAGAGACAGGTACACACTGCGCCAGAAGGCTTTAAGGTACTATCAGAGGTCATATATAACTGAAGTTTAATTAAAATATCTATGGAGTATTTCCTTGTTGAAGTTCAATGCTCTAAAGTAAGGAATAATGCCGAAGTATACCCTGACATACATAAAGAGACGATATTTTAGGAGATTAGTAACTATAGGTAGATCGTGTTCCACATTTTAATCTTGCAGAGATTGTGCTAACACCTTTTTGTAAAGTAACTGAAAATGATCGAACGCGAACGTTTGGGTTCGTTGCATGCCCAATTCTAATGTTGTTACATTGGGGTCATCAATTGGTAATTGAGAAAGTGTGCAGTCATCCTAGCAACGAACTTCAATCGAAGGGATTTGAAGTCTTCAATGACGACGATTCTTGTGCTGGAATAATAAAACTTAACAACAACTAGACTGAAATCAAGAAAACCTAACGAAAAGAGCGAAGAGTATAAGCGTGATGATAATCCTTAGAGGTTTTTTGGACAATTTTCAGTCGTTGCTCTATTGCAACAGTCAGATATCAACGCGATCATTCACCTCATTCTCCTTGGTCTTATCAATTGATCAATATTGACATAAATCGTTTTATGACAACAATCATCGATATCAGCCTGTCGTCAATGATCGTCCAGATTCGATTTATGACTATTTACCGAGCTGATGCAAACTGTTCTCATGATGTCATTTCTTTCGGTTTTCGGCGATTTCGATTTACGATGTGGTACTGTATAAATACAATAGATTGAAAGCGAAATTTAACTGACGATTCAAAATGTCTTTGACTAAGGTTTTCTTACATTTATTGATGGTTTCTTTTATGGTGATGCTGGTTGATAGCAACTCTGTTCGTCAAACAAATCGACGATTCGGATCGGTAAATCAATGGACAAAATTTAGTTCAGAACAGCATTGATATATTTTTAGGCTAAACTACTGAATGCCACTAGTCGTGTGAACTATCACAATTTAATTCAATCGATTTGGTCCGGTGTTGTTCGTTCAAGTCCTGAACAAATTAATAATCAATGTGTTGATATTGTCAATACCGTGCTTTCCGAAGTGATCAAATGTTCACATAGACTAGCATACACTGAAAAACTTCTCCAGCTGCTTGAAAGTCCACCAGACTTGGTCAGTATAACGGAAGTATTAGTCGACATATTTATAGAAGCTATAAGGCAATGGATGGAGTCTGGTCAACATGAAGATATTTATCGAACTTGTCTTAATGCAGCAAAATTAAAATGGCGTTCACCGATTGAAATCGCTCTGTTAGGTCTTTAACTGTTCGCTTCAATGAATAAACCCGAACTTGATGTACTTATTCTTTGATGAAAAAACATTTACTAGAGAAAAAAATACAATGACGATTGTTGAATCTTGTTCTATTTGACTTCGAGACTCAGTTTAGCTGATTTGATTTTGATCAGTTTCAATAATAAAAAGGAGGTGGGGAAGAGGTGTGGGTGTGAGCGTGCAATTAGTCATGTAGGCTACATCTGCACCCGCACCCCACATCTCATACCCATATCCTTGTAGGCCTTAATTTCTCAGCAGGCTGTTCTTTTCTCTTTTGCACACATTGTCTTTTGCATCTCCAACTAATGCATGGTACAAAAGAAAGCGAGAAATAATAATGATTTAATATTCAACAATATAAACTATTATAAATTTAGACTAGTGATTTTTCAACCATTTTTTTTCTTAATTTGAATTGTTTTATAGCTTGTTTTTGCAAGTATTGCTAGGGATATCTTATCACGGTAGTAAAGAAAAAAAATCATTATTGTATATACCGAGGAATTCGAGAAATGATGTTTTATAAATTTTCGTAATTGATACAATATTGATTATGGCAGCTTTTTCTTCTTGTACAAAAAACGAATCAAAACTCTTGATATTTAGAAGAGAGATGACTATAAAAGATTATGAAGACAAAAAAATGGAAGCTTAAGCTATTTACTATAGTTCCAACAGAGACAACATGAAGTACAAGGAAAAAGTTTCTGTTTCTCAGCATTGATAAAAATGAACAGAGTTTGGTGAGAAAATTATTTTTATGAACATTGTAGAAAATAATCGATAGATGAACACTATGCATATATATATCACAATACAAAATGATTAGATTACGTAGTGCAATAATTCAAAACGATATTCTATCAAAAGAGAAGAATTACGATTGTAGTGAATTGATCAACGAAAACTACAGGTATGCTATGAGTATCTTCTTTGTCTAATTCATTTTCATTCACATCAAATGTTCTATTCAGATCTATATTACGTAGTTCACTGATTATTATTAATGAAAGTTGTCTCGTTTTTATTGTCCGGAAACAAACGAGATTTAGTTAATAAGGACAACGAAGCGTAAAGTAAATAGCTGTAATGATGAGTTTCACATGAAAAAAAATACATCATTTGGTATTATTTTCGTTAATTCGAAGAAATCCTTCGAGATGTATGTTCCCAAACTTTTGCAACCATATCTTCTTGTAATGGAATCTTCTTCGTTACTGTTCGTCCTTTATTATCGACATATCTATAACCTTTCTCTGTTCCAAGCATTCCATACACCATTAGTTCAGCACAATCTTCTGGAGTAACTCCTAAGCCAATAGCTAAGCTACATTTTAATGGAAATCGAGCCCAAAATGGTAAATTATCGCTTATATTTGTACGTACAACTTCTGGATACGCATGAGTAAATGTTACATTTGTATTTTCTGGTTGTGACGCAAAATATTGAATAGCATGATCAGTAAATGACAATGCATGATTGGCAGCAGACGAAAGAGAATATGTATTTTCAAGTGCCATATCATTCCAATTAATTTTAGATGGATTTCCATTGATACTGTCCAATACAAATAGAACTTTACCACCATTTGGTGATGATCGAAGTAGTGGAAGAAGTTCTTGTACGAATAAAACTCGACCGTAGTAATGTAACGCTAGTTTATTATCAATATTTTCTGTTGTTGGTGTTCGACCAGTCATAGTTAAAATACCTTCAGTTAGTACTAATATGTCAACAGCATTAATCTTCTTTGTTACAGCTCGAATTTCAGACGTTAATGAGACATCAGCACGAAGAAATTTTGGATTTGAACCTAATTGTGGTAGAATATCAATGGCAGCAGATTCATTTCGCCCAATAATGGTAATATGAGCAGATGGGCAATGTTGAGCTATTGAAAGAGCTACTGCTCGACCAATACCTGACGTACCACCAACGACAACAACATTCGGAGGTGGCTGTAAAGAAGATAGAATACGAGCGTTCGAAGCAGTAGCTGCTCGTACAGTGGCAGTCATTTTCTAGTGTATAACTCTAAAAAAAAAGAAATGTAAACTAAATTGCTTTCTTGAAATCTATCTAAACGAAGAATAAAGTAATGGAACTTAATCGGTTTGCATACAATTCTAAAAATTTCTAATTGAATCTAACTTCCAAATAGAAGAAAAGTTGACTCGTTTGATGAAAGATCATGGATCACTCAATTTTTCTTAAAGACGTTAAGTAAAATGCAGATTCAAACAATTAGAAAATTATTTTTTCTAATTTCTTTGCACAACTGAAAAGAAGAAAATGTCTGCTATTGAAGATCAACAATTTTGATCATCTTTCTACAAAGTTGTAAATTTAAAAAGAACATATTCAGTGTATTTTATCAGTGTTCAAATTTAATAATGGAAACAACATATTTTGAAATAAAATCGTTAATATTATTCATCTTATTTCAACGACCTGTAAAACGTAAGATTCTGTACTTATTAGTAAACAATTATCTCTTATTTTAAAATAAAAAAGTAATTCGTTTTCGAATTACTATTAGCATATGATTGCTTCTGTGGAATAATTTTCATTTCCTGCAATCGTCAGCAGTTTAAAATTCTCTATTGTATAGTGTACGACAGAGAATGTTTAAATGTTTATGTACTATTAAAATAAATTTGTTAAAATTTGAATGAATCTCTTCTGAGTTATTCATAATAAGATACTTTATTTTGTTCTCACTCTATTCTATACTGTACTATCACACATTGTATTGAATTGTATTCATTTTATCTAAAGCTAATAACATAAATTTGGATTCATTGTCTTTTTCATTGTATTAAAAGAGGATTCTATTGTACTTAATTCAACGTCTATTTTCGCTCAATGATTACTATCTT
>CAJNOL010001762.1:0-11767 GCA_905250125.1 Rotaria sordida
CTAATTTCTTTTTTTTATAGGATCTTCAAGAAAAACAACAAAAAATGAAACTTTTATTATCACGTCTTAAAAGAGAATTACAAGAAAAAACTCAACAACCAAAACAAAGTTTAATTGATCTTGAATTAGCTGATTATGAAAAAACAATTAAAACATTAAAAGATAATTTAACATATAAAGATAAAGAAATTCAAGATTTGCGTGATGATTTAACAAATCTTAATGAAAAACATCTTTCTCTTAAACAAGAAACTGAAAATTTAGAACAACAAAAATTACAAACTGAAGAACGTGCTAATAAATTTAAAACATTATTAGATACAACTAAAAAAGAATTACATGATGCTAAAGATCTTGAACAACAAAGATATCAAAATGATGATAATCTACGAACATTATTTGATAAATTACAAATTGAATTAGATAATAATAAAGTAACTATTAGTCAATTACTTTCCGAAAAACAACAATTAATTGGTAAAGTATTTTAATTAATTTTTATTAAATTTATAGGTTTTGTTTATTTTTAGAACAATTAAATAAACAAAGTGAAACCAATCAGAGAACAATTAATTTACTTGAACAAAATTTACGTATTGCAAACCATGATTTGGATGTAGCTAAACAGGATTAGTTAGTTGTTGTTTTCTTTTATAAAAACATTTTTGTAATGTTTGTTTATTTTTAAGTGAAACACTTCAAGATGATTTTAATAATTATAAAGTAAGTATAAGATGCAAACAAACATATCTTACTTAAGATCTTGTATGTCGGATATGTGTCTAGCTTTAGTCGATTCTATTGACTGACATATGATATGGATGTTTATAATTAATGCATATTTGATTGAACAATGATAATCAATTAATCGAATCGGTTTTTATTTTAGAAATATTCGTCTTTGTTCTTTTTTACTGATATCTAAAATTATTATCGGAAAATAATGACGAGAGTTGGTACAGATCCAAAATAAAATTCAGTGGAAAGAATGTATTTTTTTTGCTAATATGAATAGTATCAATTTCAATTCCTCTTTAGTTCTTTGTTTTTTTCTAAAAAAAAAATAAAGCGAAATTTGATTGTTAATAATGCATATCAATCTTTTTCTCATTTACATAGAGATTTGTATTTATTTATGAGACATTTCATGGATCTGTGATATTGCTGTCAGTGACAGATTGAATTTTGACTTAACATTAAAAAATATATTGTTAGAACATTTACTATCATTATTGTATTCTGTTAATGAAAATTAGTTAACTAATAACTATCATACTAAAATAGAAAGATATGCATATTCTAGAACGAAAAGATTAACTACTATTTTGTTTCATCATATATCCGCAGAAGTGACATAAGGGTTAATAATTGTTCGGTTTTTTTTATTTGCATTTCTAAAGTATTGTTTAGTATTTGTTGAGAAGTTTTGTAAAATAATACAATATTATTTTCTTTTTTGTGATTTCCTGATGTTCCTTTTTTTTTCTTGCTTATTAATCTAGATTCGAGCACAAAGTGTTCTTAAACAACAACAACAACAACAATCTACTCAACGTGAACGTATGCCATCAATAGTTAATAAACAAACTGAATTGGAAGAAACAATTGAAAAATTAAAAACAACTCTTAAGGAAGCAAAGTATAGAAAATTTCTTTTTTTGTTCTTTTATTATACTCTCAACGAATATATTTAGTAATAAAATTCAATCATTAATATCTGAAAATGAAATATTACAGAAAGAACAAGATCGTCTGAACGAAGTACAAACGAAAATAATTAATGAATCAAGAAAACGTGAACAAGATCTTCGAAAACAAGTTTAAAACAAATCTTTCTTTAACTAATCATAAAGTTTTATTGTTTTTTTTTGTTTTATATTTTTTAAAGCATCAAATGGAACTTGAGAAAATAGAAAATGATTGTTTAAAACGAACGAATGATAGTCATGATATGATGAAAAGTGTAACACTTCAAAATGAAACACTTTCAACAACATTTAAAGTAATATCTAATTTATTTTCTAAACTATAAATAATTTCACTTTTTATTCAAGGAACAAATAGCTGCAATTGAAACTGATCATGAACGTTCAATATCAATTTTACAAAATCAATTACAAGCATCAAAACAAGAAATTGAACAATTAAAAAATCGTATTGAATTATTACGACAAACAACAAATGTTGACAATGAAAAAGAATCTACTCAGATGGTATTTAATAATGATATTACTAAAGATGATATTCCATGGACTTATTCAGAACGTCAACAAGGAGAAGTAATTAAACTATTTTCTATCAAATTGTCTATCCTCATAACCTACGATGTAAAACTAATTGTCGAAATCTCGACTGATAGTTCTCCACTTAGGCATATCGTAGAAATTTTATTCTTCTTTCATTTGAACGAACGAAGTCTGAACTTCAAAAAATATATTAAAAGAAAAAAACTTTTTGACAGTTAATTTTGAGTGCGAAAAAAGTTCGATATATCAAACATCGTGAAGAAATTCTCTTGCAGCATATAGTTTTTTGTCGAGACGGAAGAAGAACTTTTTCTTGAAAACTAAATAGATAAGAAAGTAATTCTTACAAAATTTTATCGAATTCCATATTTTAGAAAGTTTCTTAACAACTCTTTAGTAGGAAATTACGCGTATTATACGACTTCGTTTTGGTAGAAAGCACTACATTGTATGGAAACATTGAGAAAAATTCATTATTCTGAGCTTAAATATTTTAGTGAAGGTTAACAGAAAATAGAAAATGCTGTTGCTCGATAGTGAAGTTTCAAGAACCTTTTTGGAGATGTTTAGTTTTGTATTTTTCCTCCTCATCAAGTTCGTTCTGGAAAAATGTCTTGTACAAAATTTGTAGTTCAGACATTGTTCTTTCTAATGAAAAAAAATTCTTAATTCAAACGTCGACAATATGATATAACACAGTTTGACATTTTTACAAAGACTTGTATTGTATATTAATTTGAATTTGTAGAAAATTGCATGCTGTTTCAGAAAGCATCTTTTATAAAAAATGGTGGAAAATTTGTTTAGTATCTAGAAACTATTGCTTAAGTTAAATGACCAATTTTTTGAAATTAATCAAAATCTTGTAAAATTTCGATGGTCATATGGATTAAAACATAATTTATCATACTCCGCCTAAAAGAGTGATAAAAACGCTTCTACTTTATATAACTATATGATTTCAAACATAACATATAATAAGGAAAAGAAATGTTTGATGCGAGTGATATGTTGGAAAAGAACAGAAGTTGCAAGAGTGTTTTTTTTGATGACGTTTGGTATCTAACTTTTTTCTCATTCAAAGTTAATCTGAAAAAAACTTTGTTCCCTATGTTTTTTGAAGTTCAGTCTTTTCTCTTTTAACTAGAAAATGAACTAACTCTCTAAAATGTTTCTGAGTGGAGAATGATGGATCAAGATTTTGGCAGTTATTTTTGCATCACAAGTTAGAAATGATGAACAAAAGTTCGACTTCAATGAGATTAGAGTAATTAAACCATGAACAGTTCCGTTAAAGCAGCAAGTTTATTTCAGACATTTAACACTTGTATAAGATACTTATTACACAGTCATCCACTAAAGAGTAAAATAACTTGAGTTATTAGAATTGAATTGCATCTATTTCGATTTCACTGCCTTCTTATGACTAATTTATTTTTTTTAAATACGAAGAAAGATAGTATTTAAAAGAAAACTTTTAGAATTCATAAGATTGTTAAGTATCCATTTATTTCTTCTAACATAAATCATCAGATCATGTGCTGAAAATCTACGAGTCTTCTTTATAAAACAATTTCTTAATTTTCTACGCAATAAAAAATATGCAAAGTTTGTATGACGTCAGACGGTATCTGTCATAGTTGTATGCATAATCAAATCCAGAATTGCAGATTAAAATTCAAATGCACAAAGAAATATAAATTCCAACAGGCATCAGAGAACGTCACAGGAAATCTTTTTTTACGTCATACCCTGCATTTTGCAGGACACATTTTACGGAACAGAGAACCCTCCTGCGTCCTACTTGCAAAATGATCTTTTCATTGCATTCTTTACAAGGATAAAAACTTGTATGAATATAAAGTACGATGTCAAATATCATCGAAGTACTATTTACATAAAAATCATTTACAAAAAAATTGATATGAATAACTTTTCTTTTTATTGTTTGTTCTTGAATTTTTCGTATGAATGAGAAAATAATATGTTATCAATTTGACTTGGTAATAAATGTATTCGTCTTTGAGTAAATGTCAATCTAACTGAGTTAAATAATCTTTTCGTCGAAGTACTAATTGCTGGTATGCCATGCACTCTTCTGTCTACTATTGATAATAATGGAAAATCATCACGAGTTTCACTACTAAACTAGAACTCCATTGGACCATGATCAATTAGATAACTTGAATACCCTGCAGGTCTTGCATGCGTAGAACAAAATAACCTGTCTTCAAGGCAGGTCCTGTGATGTTGACTATCAGATATTACTAATGTTGTATTTCGTAGAAATTGTTTAATTTGCGAGTTTTATGCAATTGAATCTTTTTGTATTTATTTTACCTGAAAAATAATTCGTTTTCTTTTGTTTTCAAAGGGATCTGAATCAGCTAGTGTTGATTATCAACCAGCCGATGTTGCTGTTAAAACTTTAGAAAATGTTCTATTCGGCAATACTAACACTAATCAATTATCATCATCAAATCTGGATAAACCTCGTCATATACTTTTCGAAGATGTTGAATTAGAACGTCAACGTATTGAAGAAGAACTTAATAAAACAAAATATCGTTTACATAATACAAATGAACTTCTTAATGAATCTGAATTAAATAATGTACGTTTAAGTGAACAAGTATCATTACTTAAAGATGAAATACGACGTATTGAACGTAATATGGATCGTGCTGAATCAATATCAAATTTAGAATATTTAAAAAATATTATTTTAAAATTTTTTATATTAAAATCTACACATGAACGTTTACAAACAATACCTGTTCTTGTTACAATGCTTAAATTAAGTCCTGATGAACAAGCTCAACTTGTCCGTGTCGCACAACAAACAACATCCATTGTAGATACATCAACAAATAATGAATCTAATACATCACAAGTCACTAATAGTACTAATTCAAGTTCTTCTTCTTCTTGGAGTTCGTATTTAAATATGTGGTGATACATTCTTTTCTTGTTATCTATGTGATAGAATTTTTCTTGCAAAAGAAGAAATAATAAAAGCGAGACATGTTTGATTAATTTATTACTAATTGTACTTTCTTTCATTTTTGCTTTTTTTTTTTGCTATTGTTTCTTTTATTTCTATTATAAACAAAAAAGAATCTCATCAATGTCTTTAATTACTTTTAGGCAACCCTAGATATTTTTATTCTTTCTGTCTGCAAATATAAAGAAAAAAAAAACATGGATAGTGAATTTTCAGACATACACACAAGGACAAAGGTTAAACTATGAAGAAAGAGAAAAATAATGTCAACATTTCAGGCATTATATTATGAGATTCTATTCTGTATTTTATGCTTTTATTCTATAATCAACGTAAAAATAGAAAAAAAAAGAATATAATCAATTTTCCGCTTCTGCGTCGAACAGATTTACTTTCCATCAATGTTCTCTTAGGACTTTTGTTTTTATTTGATACGATAAAAAGAAGACTCATGCTAAAAACTAACAAAATACGAGCTAAACATCATCACTATTTAAACCACTAAGATGAAGCATTTGTTTTTTCATTATTTTAATACTATTCGACAATGCCGTCAAAATTCATGATTCTGAAAACCGTCAAAGTAATGGAATCTAAATGGCGGAAGAACTGGCAACGCATTCATCTTCAATTCTCATCTCATGTGCTTCTTCATCACGATTAGATAATAATGTCATACACAGAAAGATTACTAAGGACTAAATGCTAGTTTCCAACATCGCAAAAGATCTGATACACAAAAATAATAGCTATATTGACTATCATCAGCACAATCTGATGTGTCATTGTGCGTTTAACTATATATATATATATATAAAAGACTGTCATATATGTTTTGTCTTCTGCAAAAACACAATGATCATCATCAATTCTCCAACATTATATTATGGATCGTTGTCTCGAACTATACAACCATTAACGACGATAGTTAGAAGCCTGCTACCTACTCTCTATCATACAAGACGCAAGCAAAAATAAGACGAGAAGCAAAAAATAACTAGAAAACAGAGAAAATATAATGTAAGGTGGCTCGGTATTTTTCTCCTTTTTCTTTCTCTTATTTGTTTCTCTTTTCAATGTCGATACTAAGAATAGCAATAATGTTCAACAGAGTCATCATTTCTTTTTTTTATAAGGGTGACAAATATTACTATTATTTTGAAATAAAAAAAAAATTTCGAAAGATATTTTTTTTTCTATTATCGATATCTGATTTATCTATTTCAATTTGTGCAGATTTTTTTATTATTACATATTAAATCAGATCTTATCTATGTCTAGTGAAATTTCTACTGACAAAGTATTATTAACATCGAAATCAACTGAATCAAGATGGTTGATTATATCTAATTTGCCTGACACAGCTACTGAAGAAACTATTAAAGAATGTTTTGAACGGTAGAAAAATAAATAAATAAATTTGAAAAAATTCATTTATTATTATATATTTAGACATGGTCATGTTCAAACGGTTAAAATTAATGATCAACGTTTTGCCCTTGTTGCTTTTTTGGATCTACGTACAGCATTAAAAGCACATCGTGCAGAAAATATTCTCGATAAGAAACAATTACAAACAACATTTCATGATAGTTTAAATTCCGTGCCTAAAGTACTTCTAGAAGTATCTTCTTCAATTATTGAGCCATCATCATCCCCTTGCAGTATAACAACAGAGACTAATACATTTATGGATAAAACAATAACAGCAATACATGATGATCGAGATATATATTCATTACATACTGCTAATAATCGGTTGGTGGTTATTTTTTGATTCATTTTTAACGTCAGTTATGCATTGTTATTGAAGATAAGCTTAAACAATATCATGTTTTAAAAAAAGGATTGACTTATTTGTTCAACTTTTATATAGTATATTTCGAAGGGATTATTATCGACTTAAAAGCAAAGTATGAGTTTCGAAAAAATAAATTTAGAAAAATAAGAACATTATCTTCTTTATGGAAAATACTGAACTACTCATTATTTCTGATAAGGGTATATAATCCTATACTGTAGATAATCAACTCATATTTCTCATACATCTAATACCTAGCAAAAAAAAAAAGATTTATATTCATAGGCTATTTTTACCCAATTTAATAATTTTTAAATCTCATATCAGAGATTTCGAGAAACTTAAGACAACAGAAAAGAAGATTTGTTTATTGTATTTCTAATTTGATAAAATTTTGGTTAGAGAAAAACATGACATACAAGTTTTTGATTGTCTTTGAAATATAATGGAAATATTATTCAATTTAACATTTCATTTTTAAAAATAAATGTCTTTAATATATCACTTCAAACAAATAACATTCAATAAACATCTCATTATTTCTTTTTCTTTTTCTGTTTTGAGAACTCGGTATTTTCGAAACATGATCTATGTCATTCTTTACCTTCTCTTCTGGAATATTTAACAACAACAGATGTCTAAACAGCCTATGGAATATGTCAATGTAATGAGTTCTTTTGTTCTTCAATCTGTCTGTTCTATATAATAATACTTGATTGAACTTACAAAGAAAGAGCTCTATCTGTGACGCGCCAATTAAGTTGATATTTTGCCCACAAGTGAGTCTTAGAGAAATTAGAAAAAGTTTAAAAGGATTCGTCTCCATACGATATCCTTCTCGAGTTACAACCGTTTTCATATATTTTCTGCCTCTAGAAAAGCATATATCACAAAATCCAATTATGAAATTTTGACCTAAAGTGTTGTTCATAGACAGATGCTATAAACATTAGAATGTCCTGAAAATTTTAACCCAAAAGAATCTTTCCTTCTCGATATATGGGATATCCAAAAGACGATATGTGTCACAAGAAAAGCTCAGGATATCGAGTGTCTCCATCATGTAATATCTCAGGACGAAAATATTCTTTTGATCTGAAATTTTCAAGACATTCTAATGACCATAGACAAGAAAACGGTCGTAATTCGAGAAGAATAGCATATCGAAACGAACTCTTTTAGACTTCTTCTACGTTTATTGAGACTCATTTGTGAACAAAATATCGACTTAATCCGTGCGTCATACTTGCAGACCTGTCCCTCGTTAGTAATCTACTATTTATCTTGAAATTGAATTTGTATATATAAATGAATTCATTTACTTATTTATATTTGAAAAAAATCTCTTTATAATTATTCTGCTTTTATTTCATAGACATCAGATTGTACGTGTCAAGTATGAGTCAGATTTATCAAGAAGTAAACCAAGGACATCATCAATAAATAGTTCTAAGTAATAGAAAAGAAAAGGAATGTTTTTATTTTATTAAATTAATATTATTTATTAGAAAAACAATAATGAAATCTTCACGAGACAAACATGAAAATTCTTCTTCTTCTTCTTCATCATCTGAATCTGAAAGATCACATAACGATAGGTATAGACTAAAGCACCTATTCGAATATAAAGAGAAAAAATATATCAATTTCTTTTTTTTTTTTCAGTTTATTCTATAAATATCGTCGTCAATATACATTGAAATTAAAACAAAAATCAACAAATTTAAATCATTTAAAAACGAGAATATTAAAAATTTATCCATTACCATCGAAAATATCAAGTATATTTAATTGATTTTTAAATGTTATTTGATTTTTTTTTAAATTTATTTTAGTTGAATCATTACGTGAAACACTTCGAAATATATTTATTAATTTTAAGAAATCTTCTCATTTATTAAATATAAAAATAATCGATGATTATGCTTTATTAACATTTAAAAAATTCGAAGATGTTAATAAAGCATTATTATTTATAATAACAAAATCTATTCATGGTATTAAATTAAAAGCTAAACCATATAATGATTTAATACATAGTAAATATCGAACAATAAACAAGATTTTTCTTTTTCGAAATTTATAATATTTAGAAAATGATTTAATGATGAAACGTTCAATATGTTCAGATCTTGATACAGATGAATATTCAGTAAAAGCAACAAGAACATTATATATTGGAAATCTTCAACCTGAAATATCTTCTAATGAATTACGTGAAATATATTCAACATATGGAGATATTATTGTAAGTATATAAATAAAAATTTGATGTTGTTTATGAAAATTTATTTATTGGTTTTTTTTTCTAGGAAATTGAAATAAAACGACAACAGCAACAATCTCACTATCTACAAACATTTGCTTTTATTCAATATGTTGATATAAAAAGTGTAATTAAAGCAATGAAATCAAAATTTATTCGTGATCATTCGATTAAGGTACTTAAAAAAAAACAAATTAAATCATTTCACCTAAGGGTAGTGCTATATATATTTAATAAGCTGAATAATCTTTTTGTTAAAATTTGTTGATATTTGATCTCTTTTGTACGGGAAACGGAAACATCTCTTTAAGTAAATGATCTCTAACAAGACAAACGCAGGAAACATTCACGTCTCATTCTCGAAATTAAATAGCTATTCAAGAAAGATATCGGAAGTTGAGTGTCCATCCGGAGTTTAACCTTGAGATCAATGCCATAATGTTCTTGTAGAAAATCTTACAAGCTTTTATTATTTAAATTTTCTTAGATTCTTTTCTAATCTGAACCTTGTATTTAATGTCATTAGATATATAGATTAGTAGAATGAAGTCTTTTCTCTAATAGAAAAAATCAATTAGTCTTAACGGAAATATTTTACACGGCTTGAATCTTGACATGAGTTCATATTGAGATTTTCATAATAAAAGACGTTGTAATATGTAACCTGGAGGAAGCGGGAATTAGTTGATGACGACTGATTACATGTAGAATAAATTTTTTTTTTATTAATGAATTGTTCAATGATAAAATTCAATGTCTGCACTTAAGTTAAAACATATTCAAATAGAAATTTTGATATTTTACTTAAACAATCAATACAAAAGAATAACTGGTTTTTTTCTTCTTTTAGTTAGGTTTTGGTAAAAGTCAACCAACAAATGTTTTATGGCTAGATAATTTACCTTCAAATATAACTGAATCAATTTTACGTTCATTTATAAATAATATAACAAATCTATCATCGAATGAAATTCTTGATATTTATATTGATAATCGAAATTGTCATCAAATTCATATTGTTCAATGTTTAATCTATTTTATTGATATAATTGCAGCACAACATGCAATTAATTCAATACGAGGAAAAAAAATTCAGTCAAAACGTATTCAAGTTGATTTTGCAAGTAAAATATTAATCACAAGATTTTCTGATATTATACAAGAAACGAATAATAAAAAAAAGTATGTTTCATCTATTTACATTTAATTACTGTACTGGTCAAAAATATATGACTAACATATTTTTGTTTCTTATTTTTCATACGATACCAAGTATTTAACTGGAATACAGAGAATGATTTCAATAGCTAATGAAGTTTTCTATCAAATGCATTTTACTATGAGAAAACGATTTCTGAAAAACCAAACAAAGTAATTTTCATACTGTAAAAATTGTGCGATAAGCTCCTATTTTATTCAGGATTTTGAAATCTTTAAGATGTTATTCTTAAAATCTAATATTCGGATAGTCTTCGAGGACTTGAAAATTACTGTGTTTGATTTTTCAGAAATCTTCTTCTCATAATCCATCTATGAAATTTTGGTATGTAATGCATTTGATAGAGAACTTCATTGGCTATTAAAACCACTATTTGAATTCAAATTAAATACTTGGTATCCAGAGCCGTGTACAGAGTCAATTAAATTTTTTTTTGCGGAACATTCAGTTTTAATATATGAATTTTTTTTTGAATAGTACCAGGTTTTATTCTCTGATATTTTCTGTAGAAAATGATGCATTTTGGAGATTCCAATGAAATCTTATCAAGGCTCCTGGACATGAAATTAAGTAGGAGTTAAATTTAATTTCGACTTTGTTTGGTGCTCGGATGCCTCTATAAGACATTGTTAGAATTTCCAATTCGTATTGTAGAAAAAAAAAATGAAAAATACGTTGACCTTATATTTTTAACCAGTACTGTATTTGAATATTAAACTTATAGTAATAATCAATCAACAAACCGATCTCATCAATGGTATAAATGTTCAACTGAAAAAATTCTTTTTTGATAAATTTTTCTTTTTCTAGTCATGATACAAAAACACATCATGCTGAGTCATCGTTAACTCGTATTTAAATAAATCGTTTCATATTTAAATAAAATGGTAACTTTTTAATATTTTTTTTTGTCTTTAGCTTCAAATATTAATTTATTAAATCGAAATGAAACTCATCATGATTTATCTTCATCATTAAATTATGATTCAATTAATCATAAAAAAATAATTAAATCTGAGACAGAGAAGAATACAAATACTAAACATATTTGTGATTGTCTTATGCAAAATCATCATTTACATATAAATCATAATGATATAAAAGAATATCCTAAAAAACAAATAGAAAATAAAAAGAAATTAAATGAAATTTCTATTTCTAATACAAATTCTTATCATTCATTTAAAAAAGTCTTTCCAACAAAAATCATTCCACTTGAATCAGATTCTTC
>CAJNOL010001762.1:28941-51402 GCA_905250125.1 Rotaria sordida
TTTTTTTTTTTTTTTTTGGTATTTCGTGTCAAGTCTTCTTCTATAGTACACATAGGCTGGACATTAAAGCTTCCTCGCCTTTCTTTACAATTAAGATCGAGTGTAAAACAAACAATGACATATATACAAACATACACACACGCACAAAAAAAAGACAAAAAGTGAGAGAGAGAGAGAGAGAAAGTTGTGGACGGACTACATAAGCATGCAAAGAGATAAACTCGAGTAATTGCATTCGTACACACAACAATTTGATTAGGCCAATATAGCCTATCGTCGTTGTCATTGATTTCAGTTCTTCGTATATTGATCAATTGAACACTTCACAGACATGTCAATATGGATATATCATTCATTATGCATCATAGTTTTATATATAAGTACAGGTTTATATTTTATCAATTAAATTTAATTGATGTTCTTTTCTTTCTCAAAGGTTTACTTCATGCACAACATCAATCAATTTATATTCAAAATTATCATCAAGCATTTGATAATACAAATACAGATAAAAGATCATTATCATCATCATCATTTCAAAGAGAAGATGATTTTAATAGTCCATTAAATAATCGTTTAGAGGTTAATCTACCAACAACATTATCAACAAGTGATTTTTCATTGGCAATGACAAATGAATCAAGAATCAAAACAGATTTCATTTCTACAACGAACAAAACAATATTACAACACAATAGTACTTACTCATTCAATAATATTTCATTACCATCAACAGAAAATGAATATTATAATTTTAATTATCGAGAACCAACTCCACCACATGAACAAATAAATCAAACAGTCGATATGTTTCTAACTAATAATTCAACAAAACCAACATTTATTCAAAATCATACTGAATTATTTGTTGATTGGTCAAATCAAACTTATCTTGTTCGTAAAATTTTACAGAATAATCAACAATTCAATGATTATAAGACAACATTAGAAGAAGCAGCTCAACATTTAACTGATCGAAAATTAATGCAATCACTTATTCATTTAATTCCACCACATTTATGGTCACAAATACAACATAATCAATCAATAGTTCATCAAAATCAAACTAATTATATGAAGCCATCGTTACCTAATCCTGTTTTACTTGCAGAAGCAGCTGCACAAGCAGGTTTACCTGGTCCAGGACCTTATCCTATACCAGAACACTTATGGCCCCGAAATCCTCCACAAATGATGACAAGATTACCAAAAACAAGTAAGTTCAATAAAAACAAGAAAAAAAAACTTATTTAACAATAAACATTTAACTTTAGTTTCAACAAGTCGAGCATCATATCCAACACAGACAACAACTTTGCGACCTAGACCATTTGTACCTGTAAAATCAGTTACATCTCCACCAAACAATAATAATGTATATTCATTATTTTCTCAAATTGGTTTTACTTGTCCATCAGGTGTTAATAATATTCGTTATCCAGATCGACGATTATGTAATATGTATTATACATGTACACCATTAGGTGCACCTGAACCAAATCTTTGTCCAGAAGGTCATCTTTTTTCTGAATTTTCTTATGATTGTGAATTAGCTTCAAATGTTAATTGTGGAACACGTTTAGCAGCATTCTTTGAAACTGATGATAATAAATTCGATTCAATTGCAACTACATCACGATCAAAATTAAGTTTAATCAATGGTACAATTGAATGTATTCTTGGTGCTGATGGTTATTATGAAGATTCATTATATTGTAATGTTTATCATCATTGTATAGCTGGAATTGATTATATTGAACATTGTCCTAATCAATTAGCTTGGAATGAAGAAAAGAAAATGTGTGATTGGTACGTTGTTAATATTTCAATTTTATTAATTTATATTGATTTATTTGTAGGACAACAAATGTTAATTGTACAGGTAAAACAATGCCTGTTGTACAAAGTAAAACATCATTTTGTACAAATCGACAAGATGGTCGTTATTCATCAGAAAAATATTGTAATGTATTTCATCATTGTATTGGTGGTACCGATCATATTGTACGATGTACAGGAGAATTACAATGGGATGATATAAGAAAAGAATGCGGATGGAAATCATCTGTTCGTTGTGGTCTACCAAAAAAAATGTTACCAAGTGAAAGTAAATTTAATTCAACATTTTGTACAGGAAAAGCAGATGGGTAAGGAAAATTTAAAATAGGATATACATTTGTTTTTTTTTTCATTTTTGAAAATCGATATGATTTGAATCGGATTTTAGCTTCCTTGAGATATATGATGTCATGATTAGATTGTCATCTCAATTTTTTTTTCTATCTATCATTTCAACAACTAAATTTACATTAATCATAAAACACTAATGTAACATGCTAATCATCTATAACTTTTTCAAGCATAGTACTCAACAATGTCTTGTAATAAAACATTGTCTTACAGATTTAACTTCTCCTTCTTTTTTAATAGTCTATTCATTTTTTTTGTTTTGAACACGAATTATAAAAGATCTATCATATAACGTATTCTTATATATTGTATTTCTATGAAAGGAAAAAAGCATCGTAAAATTAATATGTATTTTTATTTTTATCTAATAAAATAGATCATATCCACATGAAGAATATTGTAATGTATATCATGCATGTGAATCTGGCACTGATAATATGCGTCAATGTCCTAATCAATTGTTTTGGGATAATGAACAACAAAAATGTGAATGGTCAGATAAAGTTCATTGTTCAGGACGTACTCTTGTTGCTCTTTCAATGAAATCAAGTTTATTTTGTATGGAAAAAATCAATGGATTTTATATGGATCCACATTGTAAGTTTGACTTTTGTTTTCAATAATAAATTTTTCTTTTGTTTTTTTTTTGTTTTGCGAAAATATAGATTGTAATGTTTATCATCAATGTATGGCTGATATTGATGTTAAATTACAATGTCCAGAACGATTAGTATTTAATGAAACATTAAAACGATGTGATTGGCCTGAATTAACAGAATGTAAAAGTGGAAATATATTAGTTGAAAATAGTGATCGTAATGGATTTTGTGCAGATAAAGTAATTTGAAAAGCAAAAAAAAGAGTTAATGAAAACATTAAAAAAATTCTTGTTTTTTTGTTCTTATAGCCGAATGGAAATTTTGCTCATGAACAATATTGTAATCGTTATTATATATGTCAAAATGGAAAAGATGTTGTATTTACATGTCAAAATAATTTACGATATTCAATAGAAAAAAATGAATGTGATTGGGCTGTTAATGTTGATTGTAAAGGAAAAGCAGATTATATGTGGGAAGGTATTAAAGAAAATTTTTGTAAACGTTTAGTATGTATAAAATAAATTAATTTATATTTTAAATAAGAATTTGATATTTAAATAGCCAGATGGAAATTATCCAGATACTAAATATTGTAATACATTTCATCAATGTCAAGCAGCTATGGATTATTCAAAAAGATGTCCAAATCGGCTTATGTTTAATGAAGAAACAAAAGAATGTGATTGGGAAGATAAAGTTGATTGTAAAGGTCGAGAAAAATTTATTGGTTCGTTTTTCTTTCTATTGAATTACATTATTAGAATTTTCTTTTTCTTTTTTTTTCTTTATTATATAATAGATACTGAAGGACTCGATGATTCAGTACATGCAGGATCCAATAATACTCGAGGACGTTCAACAAAATTTTGTATGGTCAAACAAAATGGAGATTATGAGGATTTGTATTACTGTAATGTTTATCATAATTGTCATGGAGGTTTTGATACTATTCAATATTGTACACGAGGTTTAGTAAGTTATATAAGATAGTCAATTATTCATATGTAAATTTGAAAAATGTATGACTTTGTTTGAAAAATGTAAGCTATTGATTATTATAATCGAAAAAAAAGGAAGAAATGTGACGTATGTCTTAGAAAAAATATTCACATGAAAGGTTGAGTATTTTGTTATAAAATATATTCTTGTTTAGAAACAAATCTGATTATAAAAGATTTAAAGAGTCCTGAAATATTGTAGGTGTGGCGTCAAGAAAGTCAAACAACAGGTAGATGTGATTGGTCTAAAGAACGATCATCAGACGGAGTCGATTGTAATGGAAAAGCTATGTAAATTGAATAAGAAAAAAAACAACAAACAAGTTTCTAAATTTAATTCTTTTTTTTTTTCTTAAAGATTTTTTATTGAAAAATTAGCTGAAACAGATATTTTATCTAATTTACGTTCAGAATTTTGTATAAGTAAAGGTCCTGGTCTATATGAACATCAACGATATTGTGATCTATATTTACAATGTAATGAACAAGGTGTTGGTGTAACTATGGAATGTAGTCGTATGTATTTTTGTTTTTTTTAAATAAAGAATTCGAAATTAATTCTTGTTGTTCAAAGCTGGTCTTGTATTCAATGAAAATAAAAAAGAATGTGATTATCAAGGAGATACTAATGATGAAACAAAAGGAACTCTTTGTTTACAACCACGAAGTTTTCTTCGATCAAAACCAAAAGCTGAACAAGCTTCAATATTATTCGAAGGTGCTGATGCTACTGGACAATTTCCGTAAGAATATTATTAAAACATAAAAACAAAAAAATATATATTTTTTTTTTATTATATTTTAATTTAGAACACGTTTTGATTGTATCAATAAAAATCAACAAGCTATGTTTGCTGATATAGATTGGTGTAATATCTATCATGTATGTGTTGGAAATCGAGATAATATATTTTTATGTCCACCTGGTACTATATTTAATGATACAAAACAAGGTTGTATGGATCGATTTGATGGTATTAATTGTAATGGTACACGTTCTTATTATAAACCATCAATGAAACGTCAAAAACGTATTGATTCACCAACTGGATCAAAAACATTTCAATCATATGTTAATTTAAAGCGTGTACCTAGAAAAGTTAATAATCAACAACTTCCATATCAATGGAAAAAATCATATCAATCGAGACAAGTAATTATTTAGTTTTAAATAAATACAAATTTTAATTATACTTAGGACATACTAAAAGTAGTAGGAGTAGTACTATAATACCTTATAGAAAGTTCGAAGAAAATTCTATCATTCTTCAGTGTTGGTATGATAATATTAGAATTTCGATTAAAGCTGTTCACCTCTGATTTTCGATGAAACTTTCACTTCTACATTAAAGTTCGTACTGTACTATATGTATGTAATACATGTGAGAGTTATTCATGATGACACTACATTTTGTTTTCGTCGGTTAGACTCTATCTATCAGAACAGTTAAAAGATGATATGTATAGTTTCGTGAAGGACAACTTGCTAGACTTGTAATTGAGATCAGATATTTTATGATTATCCTCAGGATCAACTATTTCGATGTACAATGAATAGTAATTTTTTTTAAGCTTACGATGATCGAAGATTATTCGTTGGATAGTGTCATGACTCAGTATAGCAATTCATCAATTGTAATGTAAGGATCATCGTTAATAAAACAATGAGTCTATTCGATCTTTTTCGGTATTGTTTGATTACAGATTCATTGGATCATACTTCATCTTCAATCTCTTCTCGATCTTCCATACAATAGCATCCTTTAACTTTTCTGAGAGGTAAAGCCTAGCGAACGAACATATAACAGACTTCATTGCAAATAAATCTCACTTGAATATATATATAGTGCAGTACAAGCTTTAATGTAGAAGCGAAAGTTTCATCGAAAATTAGAGGTGAACAGTTTTAATCAAAATTTTAATATTATCATACCCATTGGAAGAATGATAAAATATTATTGAATTGTAGAGTACTGTTTGAACTATCTGTATATTTATATGTACAGAATTTTCCTCGAGTCTTCTGTTGAATATCATAGTGCTAGTGACACTACTTTGAGTATGCTCTAAATAATAACAGTTAAAAAATCAAATATTTTCTAGTAGATTAGACAGTCTAATTGACCCAAAACGATTTAATCTTTAGTTCAGAATATGTGCATGTGACTAGTACACTTTAGTTTGCTATATTGTAAGTGATCAATTAAAAACTACCAGTCGCAATTACGAAACATCTCACTTTCATACATATCGATAAAATGAATACTTCATAAAACTGAATTTAACATAGTAAGATTTCTTTCAGTTTACTCTATTCATTTTTCGATCTTAAAAAAATATTATTATAAATTTTCATTTTTTTTTTTGTTATTATAGTTCAATGATAATTCTTTCGAATGGCAATACCGTCATTAATAACTAATTATTATTCAAAAAAAAAAACGAATCTCCTTTTGAATAAACTTCTATATTGTTTTTTTTTTCTTGTGTAGTTCTTTCGTCTTATTTCTTCACTCATAGGTGAATAAACTCAAACAGTTTTTGTTTTATTTGCATTAGTTAGATCACAGAAAAAAAAACTGCTAATAATTATTTCAAATTGTTTTCTCGTTCTAAATAATCAAACATTTTTTGCACAAGTCCATCAAGATCAACTTTTGGAGTCCAATTCCAATGTTCACGAGCATTACGATCATCAAGTACTTGTGGCCATGATTCAGCTATTTCAAAAAAAAAAAAAAAAAAGAAAAATAAATTGTTTTTAAATAAAATCTTCTTTTTTACCAATATTTTGACGATCATCAACTTGATAGGATATTTTAAAATTAGGTTTATACTTTTGTATAGCTTTTGTTAATTCTTCTGGTGTAAAACTCAATGCAGCAACATTATATGTTCGTTGTTTTAATTGATCATTTGATGCTTCCATAATGTTTATAATTGATTGAATACAATCATCAATCCACATCATTGGTAAACGTGTATCACCACGCAAATAACATTTATAAGAACCAGATTTTAGAGCCTCATGAAATATTTCAATTGCATAATCTGAAAAAAAATCAAAATAGATAAAAGAAAAAATTATAAAATTTAAACAAACCTGTTGTACCACCGCCTGGTTTTGTATCAGCTGATATAATTCCTGGAAAACGTAAACATCGAAAATCAACACCAAATCTATAAAAAAAATATTCGCCTAATAATTCAGCATGTACTTTTGATACACCATAAATTGTTCGAGGACGTTGAATACAAAGATCTGGTGTTGGATTTCGTGGTGAATCAGGTCCAAAGGCACCTTACAAAACAAAAATTCTATCATGTTTATAAGAAAAAAAAAACAGAATTGCAATAACAAACCAATTGTGCTTGGAATAAATATTCTACACTTATATTTTCGTGCTAATTCAAGCATATGATGTGTACCTTCAATATTTAATTTCATTGCTAATGAAACATTTTTTTCACCTAAAATTAAAAAATAAAAAAAAAACAAAAAAAAGGAATGATTATCTTTAAAAAAAATAATAAAATTCTACCAACAGCACTCAGTAAAGCACTGAGATGAATAAGCCAATCAATTTGATTATTAACTAAAAGTTCTTGAACTTGTTTAATATCCATTACATCAGCATATCGATATATTCCTTTTAGAAAATTTTTATCTTTTAAATAAAACAATTAATTATTCATCAAACCTTGTTGAACAAGTGCATCCGAAGGACGAACAATATCGGAGAGTACAATATTTTCAACACCATATAGTTCTCTACAGAAATCATTAAGAATATCTTTAAAATTCTTCTTGATTTCTTACCGTAATCGTTTAGCTAATGGTATTCCTAATTGTCCACATCCACCTGAAATGAAATTGCATAGACATATCACTCAAAACAGATAACTAATAAGTTTTTTTTTTACCTGTAATTAAAATACGTGGATGTGTCCTATGAAGTTGTCGTTGATTAATCGCAATAAAGCAATGGCGTACTAATGATTTACAAAGCATTACATAAAATTTTACTCCAATACTACAAATGTGCACACCCCTTTTTTAAAATGATTGTAAAGTGCAACCTTAGATTTACCTTTCTATTTGTTATTCTAACCGTTCAAGTAGTTGAAATGTATGTACATCATTTCGTCGTTTTCTCTTGTTTATCTTTCAAAAAAAAAATTTTAACGAATGAATTCAGTATAATAAAAAGAAAAAATACCAGCACCGAGGTAGCATACATATAGACATAACGACGTATATTAAATATCCATTTACGACTATTCGATTAGATATTTTTTGTTCATGAAACCAAAGATTTCATCCTAAAGAACTATTTAAAAAAGTCTAAAACAAGTTGATTATTATTCAATCATATCGTATCATAGAATTATTTAATAAATAATGACTAAATGATCAAAATTTTGCACTAAAATTTCGCTCAATATATTTTTAATCATTGAATGAATTATCATCAGTAAGTTTCGTTTTTTCAACAATATACTCATCATATGCAATCAAGAAATAATATTAAAATCGAATATCGATTGAATTGATATTTCGATTACAAACAGGATGAAAATTTTTGGACGCAATTGATATTAATGATCCAATTTCAGTAGTATTATACAAAATATTCGAATATAAACTGATCTATATGTTGGATTTTGTTTTAATACTTCACATGAACTGCAAGAATAAACAACAAGTATTCTTGGAGATAGATCATTTTGTTTGATTTCTATTGGATTATTGTTTTCAATCGAAGATTTACAAATTGTTTAAAAAAATGAAATCATCACATCTTCTTTTCGTTTTTCTTTGTATTTTATATCTGCATGAGTGTCAGTGAGTGATTTAAATAGTTGTATTCTCTATGACTATTATAGACATAGACCATACGTCTCTATATTAAATGTATTTGTTTCTCTCTTTATTATATATCATCGAGAGAAATTGATTTTGTTTATTGATATAGATAATATGGCATCGAGCTAGTCGAACATCTGGATTATCAAGAAACAGGTATAGTTGTTAATGCATAATTTTGCTTGCGAGATCTGCAAAAATCAAAACAATTTTTAAAATTTAATTACTCATTAGAATGTATCGACTTGAGCGAAGTGTATATTCAAAATCCATTTGACAGTATAGCAGGTTTCTTCATGAGTAGTCATTGTTTACAAAAGAAACTGATAAAGCGGTAAATACCTATGCGATAGAAGATTAAATCCTTGAGAAAGATTAATTATGAAAAAACTCTATAGACATACAAGTCCTCTTCAAGACTAAATGATGTAGTCGGCCTCACTTACTATCTACATCACCACTTGAGTCAGATGAGCATCTCTTCATGTCAAAGAAAAATTGAAAAAACAAATGTGTAAAAAAAACAATGAAAGAAACAAATTTGTTTAAACTTTTGTCGTCGACTGTATGCTCTGATTGAATCCACGAGGTTTTAATACGGCCATGTTGTGCTACATTTTCGTGTAGTTTCTTTCTGCACAAGAGATTTTCATTATTTATCTGTGTATCCATTTATCTGATGATATTTTGGTTCGACTATGATGAAAGCATAATAATCAATTTCAATATTCATGTAAGTAGAAACAATATATGACTGCTGATATATTGACGACTGATATGTGTACAAGATCAGGATATTAATCACTTCCCTATTCTCTTATATTCACTATTACCTGTTTCACAATCACATAACTTTAGAATTACAAACTGGAATATTTTTTTCCTTCTTTCTTCGTAATGTCTTTGAATATTGGTTGACCTTAGTATACAACTCTAATGAAAAATTCTTTTTCATACAGTTCTCAAACTTTCTCACCACATTATGGGATCGATGTAGTATATAAAAAATAACAAAACAATATAGATCCCCTTGGCCACCTACACTAGTAGCTTTTGCTATGGAAATGAACAGAAGAAGACGTAGCCATCGACGTAATAGAACTGCTATTCATCTTGAGTATTTTTTACAAGTTAAAGCCAAGTTTCGTGAAGAGAGATCTAAACTAATACAACAAAAGTATGAGGGCAAGATGAAATGGATAGCGAAAGAACAAAATATATGGAAATTTACACGTCTTATCTTTCATCTTGTCTCTTCTCCATTTCGCGGGTTAACAATAAATTCCGATAAAGCGAAGGATCCTAAAATGATAGTGGATGTGCCGGCTAATCACTATGAGAAACACTTTGATGAACTTACACCTGATGTAAATGATCCTTTTCATCGAAAATGTATCTCCATTTTTGATCAAATTGAATTATTACCTAACATTCCATTAGAAACAATATCACTACATGAAGTAATGAATGTATGGAAAAAAATATCACCAAAAAAAAGTTGACAGATAGTGCAAATACTTCAGTATTTCTTTTGAAGAAATCACCCGAAGAATACATGAATATAATAGCAGTCCTATTCAATAAATGCTCAAAAAAGAGTGAATTCTATTCTGCTGCAAAACATGTTACAATAATATGTATACCAAAAAAAGATATATATCCCCCTCCTGAACACGTCTTGGTCCCATATCCCCCCTTTGCAACCTTGGGAAGTGCTATGAGCGTATCGTTCATAGTAGAATTTTATCATGGTGTGAAAACAACATTATTTACACCGATGAACGATCAGGCTTTTCTCCTGGTAGCAGATTATAAACCCGAATTATAACATTCATAGAGATATTGAGGTTGACAGTTGCTGCGAACAACCGACCTTCATTGACGTTATTTATTGATTTTCTCTCTGCGTTCGATCATATGTGGGTACCTGCACTCATCCGTAATCTCTATGAATTGAACATGCCTTTACCATTATTAAAATGGATTTGCAACTGGTTTAAAGGCAGATTCTTTAGCATACATTATGGAAATGTTTAATCACGAGTAGTGCAAATGAAGACAGGAGCCTTCCTCTCCCAAGGTCCTGTTGTCGCGGCAACTCTCTTTCGATTATACATTCACTTCATTTCATCTTATTTCAACAATATCATAGTACACATTTTTGCAGACGATCTCGTGCTTGTCCTCTGTGAATCAATTGAAAGAAAATTCTCTGAAAACATCTATGAACTTGAATAACATGCTGCTTTTGTGCTGAAGCAACTCGAGAAATTCGCCGATAATTTGATTCTCTCGGTGAATATATCAAAAACGAAGGCGATGTTGATACACAATATAGTTTTACCATCTTATCCCAAAATCTATTATAAGAATCGAAGGATTGAATATGTTAGTAAATTCAAATCCTTGTGGATAAATGTGACAGTGAAATTAGGCTGGGATAAATACATTGATGAACGAATGAAGAGTATTAATCAGGCATATCGTGCGACGCGTATGATCTTTAGAACCTTTAGGAAAAAAGATATTGAAATAAGAAGAAAAATCTTCTTATCATAAGCCCTCCCGCACTTTCTATGATTATTCTGTACTTGATTCTTCTTCACCAAAAGACAGAAAAAAAATTACGCATATGTACTGTACGGGACTTCGTATAGTATACTCTCTCTCATAGTGGAATAGCTTTACGACATTAGTCCTCTCTAGAAAGAAGTCGATTTATGACGATCTCTTTAGGTATTAGCGCCGCTTGATCCTACACTTACTCATTGCTGGTGAAGCTGGTGCTTTCTAGTTAGCATGGTCAACTTACTTGATCATAATATCTCCTCGGACAGAATGGTTCAAATCTATAGGCTTTAAATCTAAGTGTATCTTCGGCCGTAGATTGTGTGAACAAGCTAAACATTGCATTATCGATTGGATTGAGGGTGTGTGTGTGGATTTAATCTACTGCTATTATTGCAAACACTTTTCTACTAGAATAAATTTAAATAATTGTGCAAGAGATTTTTCTCTTTACTGGCCATTAAGAGAGATTCAAGCGTTAATTATGAAAAACTAATTGATATTTTCTCCATTCATTATAAGTACAGTTGAATCATGTGAAAATCATTGCTGTTTGTTGACTTGTTGTCATTTACTGTTTTTTTTCAGTCAACATAAAAAAATTTGGACTATCCTGCAACATTTTTAATATTGTTTCAGTTTAAATATCTTGCTCTTGAAATTTGTGGGTACTTCTGAATGTAATATTTAGCAATAAAATTTGAAGTAAACTGTCGTCATTTAAAGAATTTTGTTTATCTCTTCACATTTCATTGGCTTTCAGTTTAATATCCTCCAAACACAAATATAATTTTGTTTTAATAATGGTTCACTTGATGAATTGTTTCTGTTATTCCGACTATTCTTTAGTATAAATTTCAAAAATCTTTTAAACACTACATATTCAATGATAAATTCATTAAACCTTGGACTAATATTTTTAACTTAAAATAAATACTGCTTCAAACCAGCTCCTCATTTAATTATTTCTATTAAAAATTACTCGAGTTCTTAACCCAATTGATTACAAAATTCAAATCAAGATTCAACAGATTGTTACATACAAAATATAGGTTTCTAAATATCGGATTCATCTTTCGACATGTACTCATCAATATTTGCTAATAATAACACATATGCTAAAATTGATTCACTCTCAATCAAAAGTATTTCTCGATTACTATTCTGGGAGATATCTTTATTTAAAATAATTTATTATTAAACATTGAACTTGTATTTTCATATACAATTACTTATTCAAATTTATCTTGAAAATTATTTAATAATGATTGTTTTTTGATTATGAAATCATGTTATAAGCAATTAAATGCTCTCCTTATCATATCGACCAAGTATTATTGACCAAAGCTTAATAAATTCTTCAGATTGATTTAACATGTCTACAAATAATCAAGTCTATTATTTGTTTGATTTTTTCTTTGAATGATGAGAATGAGAAAAACTAGAAAAAAAAGAATGGATAACAATCAACGATCTCCGAACTACATACATAGTACGTGTCGGGTAAATTTGATGAGAAGACAAAGAAAATGAACAACAACAAATCCATTGCCTTAATAAGTTGGGTATAGAGGCAATTACAGAAAACTTTATGACATCATAACATTGATAAAATCCGGATTCTAAACGTATGTGCTACAGACATGTTTATTTCTGGTTATTCACGACTAGATTTAACAAAAGGAGAACATATAGCACCATGTTTTGCATTCGTTGAAGACTGATCAACCTGTAGGCGTTACAACAGCAAGTAATACTGTAATATCATCAGGTTTTCCACCTAGAAAGAAGAATAAAATTAAACATTTTAGAATTTAAAGGTTTTTTTTCTCAATTCTTTTGTTCTCTAGTTATAGACTTTTCTTCGTTTTTTCTTATATGATATATCAAACATAAAATTCTATCGACAAATAAAATCAAAATTTGCTAACTAAGAACAAAGAATTAGTACGAATTGAACTTTTTAAATCTGAATGCAATAGTATTAATTTTATTATTTAGAAATGTTCAGAAAAAAAATTATGTTTACTGTACTATATTTCAAAATTACATTTATAACATATGTTACGTACCACAGATATTGATGCCTAATGATCTTCTAGCATTTTTAGCAAATGGTGAATAGAAATTTGGATCATGTCCATTCTCTAATGCACGTTTAGCTAAAGCATGTGCAGTTTGTTGTAAATTATCCAACGTTGGTTCCTAGAATAGACATAATTTTTTATTTTCAAAATATTCATCACACATCGATTTTTTTTTCGCTCGTCTTCATATAACTCAAATTTTATCCTTCAATATAACACTGTTCTGATAAGTCAACCAAAAATAAAATGGCGTAAATGCTATTTAATATTAATATGGAACTATCAATAAATGTCAGACATTCCTTGTATGTTTTCGTCCTTGGATGTAACAAGAAAAATAATATGTTAGATCATATATCAAACATATCCATAGTGTCGGTACACATTATTGATGAATATAAACACTGTATCAATGTTTGGTATTATTTAGTGAGAAAAAAACAGACGAATAACGATTAACAATTACTTGAAAAATATAAACCTTGATTAAAATCAATTATTGATATTATTTCATCATGTGTTAATATTTTCTTCTTTTCAAATTTTTACAAGTAAATCAACTTACTATTATCTTTTTAATTTCTTCAAGTACAGTTGAATCTGGTAAATTATCCCATAAACCATCGGTTGCAATAACAATAAAATCATTTTCTTCAACATTAAATGACGTAACCGATGCTACATCAGGACTAAATAAATCAAAAATAATATTTTTATTTTTTCTTCATTTTCTATGAAAATAAAATGCAAAAATAAACTATGAAAAATAAAACAATTTTTACCCTTAAATTAATCAATCCTTCAAAACTTTAAAAACTCTAATATTTATCAACAAAAATAATATAATTTTTACCTATCAGAAATTAAATTTGGATCTTTAATTGTCGGATGTATAGCTAATTGGAATGGTGAATTAAAATAATGTTGTTGTTCTTGTGATCGATGTACAATAGTATTTTTTCTTATAACAACAAATCCACTATCACCTAAATTTGCTGTATGTAAAATACTTTTTTCTTTATGTAATGCAACAATACATGCGGTACTACTACCTAAAAATAGAAAATAAAGTTTTATCAAAAAAACAAAGTTTTCTTTTTGTCTTCAGATTTTCTTTACCAATAATACATTGCTTATCTTCTAATAATTGTTTATAACCTTTTGAAAGTAGTTCTTTTAACGTTAAAGGATTTAAATCAAGAAGTTTATTATCAATCAAACATTTACATGCTTCCATAAGAGAACTTGAAAATAAAGATGGATCAATACCATATTCACGCCAACCACCAACACCATCAGCAACACCTAAATTTTAAAAAAAAAGATTGAAAAAAAATCTTATTTATTGAAAAGAAATATTTTTTACCAAGAAAATCTCCTATACGACTTTTAGCTATAAAAAATGCATCATCACCATAAACATTCGATCGATTTGTTCGCTGTATTTTTGATGAATTCTTCTTTTTTTTTCCTACATGTCCTTTTTCATCTTC
Organism: Rotaria sordida; assembly: GCA_905250125.1. Classification (NCBI taxonomy): domain Eukaryota; kingdom Metazoa; phylum Rotifera; class Eurotatoria; order Philodinida; family Philodinidae; genus Rotaria; species Rotaria sordida. The sequence continues at coordinate 43,747 of CAJNOL010001762.1, forward strand.
ATCATCATCATCATGACCTGAATAACCTGATGTAGCAGTGACTAGATGTACAGCACGTGTTATTGCTGGTGATGATGATATAGCTGAACGATTAGAAGATTGAGAATGATGAATAGACGATGATGTTGATACACGTAATAAACTATTATATAAAAAATTTTCCGCTTCGGTACCACTAACAGCACGTGCAACTAATCGTGCGTATATAGTCAATGATTGCATGATTAATATTTTATTGATCTAAATTAATTTAATCAATAAAAAAAAAATTCTAAAATATTCAAGTAAACAAACTTTGAAAGAACTTTGGACATCGACAGTTAACTACCTAAAGAAAAAGAAATGAAATGAAATTTCTTGATATTTATTTCATATAGTCATGAAAAAAAAGACACTTATAATTTCATTTTTCAAGTGTTTTGTTTCACTCTCTCTCTCTCTCTCTTTCTCTTTTCGTTCTTGTTGTTTGATTATAACTTATGCAATTGTTGCATTCTGTATCGGTTCAGTTTTAATATGAAAAAGAGAATTCATTATTGATCATAAATATATTACGGAATTGAATATGAAAAGAAATGAAATGTATTAGCCATACAAACTATTATGAAGTATACCTGAGAATTTTATAATGTAGGTTACTGTTACATGTGCGAACGAAAAATAGAATACAGTGACATAATTTTCATAATTTCAGGACGTTTAACAAGTAACAGGTGTTTATTACGTATAAAATTGAGATCTCTTCAATTCAAAGTAAGACATCTTGTGAACATGTACAAACACACTTCTATGTTATGAATGTGTATGGTAGCAAGAAAACAATCGAGTGTAGAATAAATAAATATGAGTCCCTAGAAGACAATATTGATACTATGGTATTCGTCTATATATAATATTTTTTCTAAAAAAAGTATGCCTACAGAACGAGCTTTCTACCATACAATTATTCGAAATATCTGCATATGACTATATATATTAAAAGGATTGATCGGTAATTGATATTATAATCGAGCTGACTTTACATTTAGTATTTTATGTCGGATGATCGATTAACATCAAGTGATTGTATATGAATTTGAATAACTATCGATTGAACGATTAAAGATACACGAATGAATACTGACCCGAAGACTTGATGATTGACTCGATAATGATCGCACCAATTGGACAGAAATCTAAACGTGAATGATGGACAATGAACACATATAAACTGATCTAAAATATCAATAGACAGATTCTCTTTTTGTATATTTTTATCTAAATAATAACGATTTTTTTCTTAAGCTAAAATGATAGTCTCATTGTTTGTGGTACACTGTATTCGATAGATAGAACGTAATACTGCTTGGTACAACATACTGACTGTTGACAGAATACTCACATGCTTTATCGTATCACATATAAGCTATATAATTCTTCTTTCTATTAATTGCTTCTTCTATGCAAAAAAATAATTACGTAGCCATTGTCCTTGTCATTATCACCATTGTCATTCGTGAAAAAAAATGTGATCGATACTCCATATATATAGCTCTATCAATACACCAAAAAAAAATATATATATTTATATATATACATATATAATTAGAAGTTCGAACAGGTAGATAATGTTTGTTTATTTTATGGTCGACGATCGATACATATAAGAATATATAAGGTACCTATTAGAAATCATTAAAAATATAGGAACCTACATTTTCAAATAAATATTTTGCTGGAAGACTGATAATGATAGAAATAATGTTAAAATGGTTAATTAGAAAGGAAAGAGTTTCTTTTCACACTACACATGTCTACGCCTACATAAACTTTCTTACATAATAAGAAGAAACAACGCTACTATCTAGAGCCGACGAGAAAAAAGAAAGCTTTGTGATTTATCGACTCGGACGAAAAAAGAACGGAAAAGAAAAAAAGCTACTGCAATAAGAAAAGAAAAAGAAAAAAAGAGAATACATGCTTGTAGGGCAAAGTACGTTCACTGTTATTTAGTAGAACAGAAAAAAGAAGAAAAAAAAAATCTAGGACAAAAGAAAATAAACATCTCATTATTATCAATTATGTTATAATAGCTCGAAATTTCGTGATGAATAAACTAGCAACAACAAAACATATAAACCTATTTCAATGCAATGTTGTTTTTTTATTAATCTACGTTAGACATTCCAAAAAAAAAGTAACAATCTTAACGTGAATGACATGCACATATAAAAAAAAAACAGAAAAAAAAAGACCATCAATAACAAAGCGCAGAGGGAATGTCAATTATATGATCGTATGTGTGTCGTTTTTGTTGCGTTGTATTGTTTATACAAATATAAATAATTAATTATAAGTCAACTTTTTTCTTTTTCATATCAACATCATCGTCGTCATCCAAATTAACATCACTAAGATCAATGTCTTCAACTTCATCTAATTTTCCATCTTTACCATCCCATGGTTCACTATCAAGAATAGTTGGTAATTTTCCATCCGCAACGCCACTTAATGGTACAAGTGGACTTGTTAAACGACCCGTTGATAATTCTTTTAAAAATGCACTAATACCCGTTTCACTAAATGCACCTTTTAATACAACATATTTTCCTTTACGTGCATTAACTGCAACTTGTGCTGGATAACCAAAACCACCAATACCAACACTTTCTTCAAGTTTTGGTTGACGAAATGCTTCAACCCATAACCAACCCCAACCATTACGTGTATAAGTTTCACCGAATTTTTTTAACATTCTTATATGTTCATTACGACAAGCTGACTGACAATCGAGTATATTTGGTAAAAATGATATTATACACAATTGTTTTTCAGCACAATTACTATCTAAAACAGCTTGATTAGTTATTTCAAATACATCAGGTGGAGGAATATTTGCTTGATGTTTATCTAAAGCCCAAGCAACAATATCCTATTGAAAAAAAAAACAAATAGGCTGTTTTTTAGTTTATATAAGAAAAAAAAAATAAATGAATACATACACTTGAACTTCGTCCACCATTATAATCTTCTGGTTGACCATATTTTCTACCGGCTGGAAAGAATTTTATGGTTGGAAAACCTTGTATTCCATATCGTTGAGCCAATTGAGTATGAACAGTTGCATCCACAACTCCTAGTTTAACTTTACCTTTTAATTCTGTTGCAGCACGAGCCCATTCAGGTACTAAATTCTTACAATCTATAAAAGGTATATATGAAAAATAAAGTTTGAAAATTGTTGATATATATACTTACGACCACACCATGGAGCCACTAAAAAAAAACAAGAGACAAAAATGTTTGAAATTTTTATTCAATAGATCGAAAATAAAACCATTCACATTCTTTTTACTAATTGCTCTAACCTTAAGATATTCAAGTACATGGATAAAGCGGGATTTATCATTTAGGGTATAGTAATTATTGTAGATTTCTTTTTTTTTTTTCGTTTTTAGGATTAATTTCTGTGTAATCAAACATTGGAATCCTTTCAATAAAGTTTTTTTTTTTTAATTATATTGATTAATTTTCTTCTAACAAAAACACTTATCGTATAAAAATATCAAGATAGATTTGTTGATATTTTTTTAAAATTTTTTCTCGAAAGTGTCTCCTTCAGTGTTGTCAATAAAAAGAAAAAAAATATATAAGATGAGAGAAAGAAAAGACCAGGGATAAACAACAAATTTTAATTTATTTGTTCTCAAGTTTATCAAGTCAAACGCGAAAGTATAAACAAATACGAATTTTAGACTTCGTTAGCAGTATTATGATCAATAAATTTGTCAACCCTTATTTCTATACAAGAATCTATTTCATATCAAATATCTTTTCTTTCTCAGATGTTCAAGATTAATTTTATTAGTTACAGGATTTGAATCGGTTCGCTCATATAGCGTAATTTCTGATGAGTGTCACTGTATCCATGTTGAAAATTTGATCAAACTTTGTTAGTTTTCATCATGTGAATAATTTTAGAACTCTATCATTCTCAAAGATTAATCATTTTCACAGTAGATGATTAGAAGACTTTTGAAATAAAATACTCACTAAATTCAACAAGCCATGCATCTTCTGAATCAAGAACAGTTGACTAAAAGTCAAAAAACAAAAATATATTGAATGATTTTTGTTTGTCATAAAATCAAAATAAACTACCTGAAAGTTACTATCCGTTAATTCAATTGTATCTTTTCCACCGCTTCCACCACTACTTCCTCCTCCTCCTCCTCGTTTACCCAATCGTTCATTAACAACAGTTCTCAATTGATTAAGAGCTTGTTCGACGATAGCGTCAGCTGTTCGTCCACCTTGATAATCTGTTGGTGATCGTTTATTTGTTCCAAATATTTTAATTGTTGGAAAACCCGATACACCATATTGTTGTCCAAGTGATTTATGTGTATCAGCATCAACAGCACCAACTTTAACAATACCTTTCAATGCTGTTGCAGCACGTTTCCATTCAGGTGTCAACTGTTGACAATCTAATTAATAATTCAGTTCAATCGAAATGAGTATCATTATGAAATAAATACTTACGACCACACCATGATGCATAAAATTCTACAAACCATACATCAGAACTTTGTAGAACAAGACGATCAAAATTTGTTGGATCCAGTTGAATAACATCATCACTTGAACTATAAAATCCATTTACAGATGCAATGATACCAAATGCAAATAGCACGATAGAGAAGAACATTTTCGATTTAATCTAAAACTGTATATGAACAACTATGTAAATAAATATAATATCTAATCTTTTTCGACAAACGATCGTATTTTATGTATTCTACTGTGTCATACCTATTCCCCAATCACGATACAGCGCGTTTGATTGATGTGATGGCCCTATGAAAAATTGTTTCAAGACCTTTTTCATCATTTCATTAAAAACATAAATCTTTTCTTTTCTTTTTAAATATTTGATTAATTTGTATTTTGTAAAAATAATTTCAATAAATTTTTTCAATATATAATTTATTAATAATACACATTGAATATAGCGCTTTATCTGATTGGTTAGAATTCTTCGACGTCAGCTCATAAGCATAAAAAATGGACCTAAATCTAGTTTTTTTTTCTTTTAAAACTTAAAACATGAACAAACCTCCAACATTGTTCATATCTTTCATTTCATCTGTTACACCGAAACTTATTCGTTATACATCAATTTTATCACCATCAATTCAAACTGTATGTTATCAAATTAATTAAATTTATAATCTAAATTTTTCTTTTAATATCTCAATAGAAAAATGTTGCTGTCTTAGGTGCTAGTGGAGGCATTGGACAACCACTTTCTTTATTACTTAAATTAAGTCCATTGATTAATAATTTATCTCTTTATGATATTCAACATACAAAAGGTGTTGGTGTTGATCTTAGTCATATTGAAACACAAGTTAAAGTTAAAGCTTATGTTGGTAAAGAACAATTAAGTGATGCATTAAAAGATATGGATCTTGTTCTTATTCCAGCTGGTGTACCGAGAAAACCTGGTGAATAATTTTCTTTAAATGATAAATGAAACGAATATTTTATTCAAAGGTATGACACGAGATGATTTATTTATTACAAATGCAACAATTGTTGCTAATCTTGTTTCGGCATGTGCAAAAAATTGTTCACAAGCTATTCTTGCAATTATTACTAATCCAATTAATTCAACCGTTCCTATCGCTACTGAAATTATGAAAGCATATAATGTTTATAATGAAAAGAAAATTATTGGTGTTACAACATTAGATGTTATTCGAGCTGCAACATTTGTTGCTGAAGCAAAAGTTTGTTCAAGAAGTTTTTCTTGAAAATTCAAGTATTCATCTATTATTATTATTCAAGGGTCTTGATTCATTACGAGTTTTTGTTCCTGTTATTGGTGGTCATTCAGGAAATACAATTATTCCATTATTATCTCAAATATCACCACCAGTTTCATTTTCACAACAAGAATTAGATAGTTTAACTAGTCGGATTCAAAATGCTGGAACAGAAGTTGTCGAAGCTAAAGCTGGTACTGGTAGTGCAACATTATCAATGGCACATGCCGGTGCAAGATTTTCATTCTCAATTCTTGATGCATTAAATGGTAAAACAGGTATTATTGACTGTGGTTATGTAGCATCACAAGAAACAGAATTTAAATATTTTGCTACACCACTTCTTCTTGGCGTATGTTTTAGATTTTTTTTTTTGTTTATTTTTCTATATTCATTTTGTATGTTTAGCGTAATGGAGTGGAAACGAGTATTGGTGTAGGAAAATTATCTGAATATGAAACAAAATTAATTGAAAAAGCTAAACCAGAACTTAATGCAAATATTCAAAAAGGAATTGACTTTGCTAAGCAATATTTAACAAAATCAAGATAGCTTTTTTTTAATGACATTTCATCATCATCTGTCTTTCAGTAGAACAACATAGATTTAAAAAAAGTTTCTTTTTTTTTAGATCACTTTTTAAAAAATGGTACGTTTAAATGTTGATCAGATGAGTCGATCGGTTAGTCCGGTTAATCCAGGTGCTTTTCCAACACTTAGTATAACACTTTTAGGTAACGAAGAAATAGACTGAAAGAAAAATCAATGAACAATATGTTGGTTTTTTTTTGTTATAGGCATTGGAATTTTTTTAATGGCTTGGTTTTTTGTTTATGAAGTAACGAGTACAAAATATACACGTGATTGGAAAAAGGAACTTCTGATTGCTCTGTAAGAATTCTTTTTTTTGATTCTATAATTTACTACCTTTTTCTTTGTAGTATTGCATCGATTTTTCTTGGTTATGGTGGTTTATTTCTTCTTTTGTGGGTGGGAATTTATGTCTAAATGACTAATCATTCTTTTTTTCTCTTATTCTTGTTGCGAGATCATTTATCAAAGGTTTTTTTTTGTTGTTTTGGTAACATGAAAATTCTACCTTGATTTTTAGATTAAAAGAAAAAGCAAAAAAAAAAAATTTTTCTTTTATATTATTCATAAACCAATAGTATATAAATGAAATAAATGAGCTACTAAAAAAAATATGTTTGTTTGGCAGTTGATACTAAACAGAGATAAGAATGTACTTAAGTATATTCGAATAACAGAAAAAAATCATATTCAGTTCAATCTCAATTGTCAGAAAATGAATCTGACAAAGTAGTACGACATATTTAAATCACGTATAGTAAGTGTGATTGGATAGGAGAAAAAAGAAATGTATGATCGATTAGAAATGATTGTTTGCTTATGCATCAACAGACAAAAAAAAAATATATATGTATGTTTGTCTATTGCTATCCTTATTTAAGTAAGTATCGCATTTTATTCTCGTCCTTGAAATGTATAATCATCAAAACATTATACAAACGCACTTAATATCTTATCAGAACACTTGATGTACGTAGTACATTTTATTTTTTCGATATTGCGACTTATCAAAAGATTAACAAAGCAACGTGTGTTATAAATAACACTTATTACCTTTTATGAAATTTTTTAAAATAAATCGTTCTACATAGTAATACAACAAAGTTTACTTTGCAATCTTAATATGCTACGTAGTTTTTTTTAATTCTTTCGGTACCACCTAACTTTATTATTTCGTGTAAATGAGTACAGTGTAAACTTTCATCGTTTTGTTATTACAATTTTGTTAAATACGAGAAGAACGCCAAAAAAAAAA
>CAJNOL010001763.1:0-18456 GCA_905250125.1 Rotaria sordida
AAAAAAAAAGGGTAATGCCTCCCTGAATACAGCAACAAACATGAAAAATCATTCATTCTTCCACACACTTTCATAGTTGTTTGAAATTTTACCTCTGTTAACAAGGTACTTAATGAGAAATTCTCATGCTGATTGTGTTAAATACTTATTTTATCAGAATATTACTTTAACAAGACAAATTTCTTGAAGGCATTTATTACTGTGTGTTAAATTTGTGCACACAATCAAAGGTATAGGAACAAGATGAACTTGAAATCTATTGTCTCTACAATAAAAATATATTTAAATAGTTGTCAAGTACAACACCAATTTTTGATGTTCTTCGTATGTAGATGTTCAGTATCATTTGGATCAGTAAATCATTCTATGTATGTAATCCTACTCGTCGTAAGTTGCGAGTGATGAAAAGCCTTTTCAATTTATTTGTCAGATTCGGTAATGAGAAACAAATAATGAAAGGCAAAGTAATGGCGATTCCATACCCCCAGTAACTGAAAACGTTCGCATAGAAATCATATGAATATGGTATTGGTAATCCCACCATCTGTGCAATAGGATTTAATGAAAATGGTGTACTAAAGACCAAATACGCGATGGAAGTGCTCAGTAATTGTATAATCATTTTACGATATTTCTGCCATTCAATTGATCGACGTAGTCGATTTCGAGCTTGTATAACTCGTACGAACAGTATAATACTGAAAAGAGTAATTAAAATTGTTGGAACAACTTGATGGACAATCAATTCAATAGAATAAAGGTTAGGTGTAGGTAGATTCATATAACAAATAAATCCGCATACAAATAATGAAAAATCAAATGTGTTGACACAAGGATATAGAAAGTCAACAGCAAAATAGTAAGTTAAAATATACAGACAGATAACAGCGATTGGTAGATAGTGAAAAAAAATTCGACCTCGTTTTGTATTAAATAAAGTTGAATGAAAAATTAATAAATGTCGTTCAAATGCTACCCAACTCATGAGAAGTAGACTTGAATAATACGTAACTGAGTCGATGAATATCCAAATAATACAGTTTGCATAGGTTGATGGACGAATAATGCCCGTATACAAATATTGAAGAACTAGTGACAAATCATAAGTTAATTGAATGAAATTAAGTATAAGTATAATAAAAATACCATGAAAACTAAGTGTTTTTTTTAAATCTTTCGGCGAAGAAAGAAAATAATAACCAACAATTAGATAAGCAATAAAAGATAATATTTGGCATGTTTGTAAAATTCCAAAAGTAAGTTTTTGTATGTACGTTCGACTATTCAATATTTCTATCGTAGACACAATGTTTGTTGTATTGAGAATTATCTCACTCATATTTGTTTCCATTATTCAACATGAAAATAAGTAAATAATTTATGGCACTTTATATTACTTCATAAAGACACTGACATTCACTATTAATAGACAAGTCACTTTCTTTTTTACTTTGAAAAAACATTAATAGTTTTTGCTATGAGATGAATATTTCAACAATGAGACAAGCGTTTGCATGACATGGTAAAATCACGCTTGATGTTTTTTTTTAATTTATAATTGATAGAGCATTTACGTCTTTTAAGTTTTTTGCTCGTGATGAATTCATACATATGCTGCACAGAGTTCCACATGAATAGTTTGTGTCAAACATGTCATAATGATTTTCACATTTAGCTGTGAAAAATAGAAACACATCACTTAGATAAACATTTTTATTCACAATCGGGGAAAATAACTTGGGTTAAATGGTACGTTGATTTCTCTTTCAAGAAATATTTCATTTAGAGTTGTTAACGTAGAATTCCGTCTGTCGGCATCCTAAATGATAAATGGAGCCTCTCGTTTCTAGGAATTGCGGAGCTTGTAGGGTTTTTTTTTTACTCGATGAACGAACAACCATCTAGAAGTGTGAATGTGAATGTGTGTCTTCTTTTCATCCATCTCGGTATTCACACCTAAGTACACAAAAGTTTGTTACTTTAGTCATCGTGTCGTATTTTGGTAAAAAATATAAGATCAAATTCGTATTTAGATTATGAACGACGAGTAAAATGCAAATACATTTCGATGAATAGCAGTTAATTTTTCTTATTTAGCTTTAAATATAACTGAACATACTTGTTGCCAAAATGACTCAATGCAACATCCAATGTTTGATATGTAATTTCTGGAATATTACAAAAATATGCCCTAACATGTACTAGGTAGGTAAAAATATTATTCCAGGGAGGTAATGCTATGATTGCGAATAGAAGACATAATGAAATTTATATCAAATGAAAGCTCGTCAAAAATGGGGTTTATTGATACTAAATAGTGAGGATTATAAAAATTTTGTAATATCGAACTTAAGAAACTTTCAGAAATTTTATACTTTTTTTGTAGTGGGAAAATAAGGTACTAGTAATTCGAAAATCGAGTAAAATATTTTTGTTGAATATTTTTACATGATTCGATAGAGCTCATCAAGCTCTATAAAACTGTATATATTAAAAAATTTCTCAGCAAATTTTTTGCGATAAAAAATTCAAAAACCTACTTGAGAAGTCTTAAAAAACTCATCTTTTTGATATGGAAGACACGCACTGGATGTTTCAATAAAAATAGCTTTTTTTTAATTATTTTTACTCCATTAAGCGTTTCGAAATATACTCATTCGATGCAGTTTTTCACGCTGTATCGAATGAATATATTTTCAAACACCTCACATAATGATATTAATGGAAAATAGCTTAATTTAATGTAAAAAGGATCATTTTTTTCCTATGAAAAGTGTAAAAAATGCGGGTTTTTTGATACATTCTTTAGATAGTTTTCAGTATATTTTAACCTAAGAACTTTGTTTAAAAATTTTTTAATATATACAGTTTTGTAGAGCTCGATGAGCTCTATCGAATCATATAAAAGTATTCAACAAAAATATTTTACTCGATTTTCGAATTACTAGTACCTTATTTTCCCACTACAAAAAAAGTATAAAATTTCTGAAAGTTTCTTAAGTTCGATATTACAAAATTTTTATAATCCTCACTATTTAGTATCAATAAACCCCATTTTTGACGAGCTTTCATTTGATATAAAATTCATTATGTCTTCTATTCGCAATCATAGCATTATCCCCCTGGAATAATATTTTTACCCACCTAGTAGTTGATCATTTGGTACAGATAATAGTTGGTTCGTTGATTGTCGAGTAGATTGCATTGATGATAACAATATATCCATGATAGTCGGCAACCATCTGTATTGGTAAATTGACCATTGAGCTGTTTAGCTTCAAGATGCGGATTGTGTAGTATTAAGGGAACTGAAAATGCATATTCCAGAAGAACACTTAGTAATCCACGTATTTGTCTCCCATAATCGTTGAATACATAACCGTAATCACTCATTATAACGAAAAGTGTTTCATTGTACAATTTACATAATTTGAAACCATTGATAATTTCTTTCAAAAAGTCATCAGTTGTATATAAAGCATATAGGTAACTGTTTGCGAAAGTTCATATGTTCCAGTAACTACTAAACTCATCATTGAATGTTTGGTTTTTTTTCTGCTGAATTCTTATCAATCCATTTCTGCATTAGAGGTAAGATATGTGGATGAGCAGGACCAAACATACCAAGATCGGGAACATTTTCTATTTGTTTATAAATACCGAAAATATTAATTATAGTATCAAATTTAAGCCGGTTAAATATATCATCCTGATGATCATAATTATCACGAGCTGCTGTAAAAGAAGCTCAACGAAAGGCTGATTGATTATACGTTGTTTGAAAAGTTTTACGAAGTAATTCAGGTAAACATCTTTTATATAAGATATTTTCTTCTTTGAGAAAGTTAATATTGAGAGGATAGATACCACAAAATATGCTAACAAGACTTTTTGATATATAGGATGATGTGACTGATGTAATTATACGAACAGAATTCGTCCAAAATAAATTGAAAAGTAGTATCACATTGGCAGTAGTTGCATCGGATGTGAAAGTAGATCCTACAGCATTAGCCAGATTGTTGTTTAATGGTAAAGCATCAGCACGAATTGATTCCGGAACAATGACGAAGACATGTTTAATAGGTTCTTTTAAAGTGACCAAAGAACGAAATATCAACGACTGGTGCATGCATCATTTGAATTATACTATTGAACGCAGTTTGCTTCACATGAAATGGCATTAATGTTTTTTGTTCTTCAATAAAGCGAAATTGTTTTAGGAAAATATATCAATACCATGTTCGACGATAGATTTGTATATACTTCTCGTAGATGATAGAAGACGACAATTAACATATACGTAAGAATAAGACATGAAGCGAGTATTTTAATAATCTTGAAATGACCAAATTGTAAGGTTGTATGCATCTGAATGTAACGACATACATTATATGTTGTTGTCACATCCACCTCGAAAAATGATATTTCATTTTATATTTCGACCTATTTTTTTTTCAGATAATATTATATAGTTCATGTTATCAATCCTTCAAGAAATATGATTAAAAAAGAATCTCTACTATGAGATAATCATCGCACATTAAGCATTGCTGAAAAATCTCTAATTTTGAAATGATAGATTATACTTTCTTAGTGGTTACAAAGATACGTCTTAACTACAATATAAAAATGTCCATTAACAATACAAAGAGTATTTATACGTTTACAGGTTAACATTGAAAGTGTCAAAAATCACTAGCAAGCATTTTATTACTCCTTGATTCAAATATAAAATAACGCAGATAAACTAAAAACCAAGTAAATTAATAGTACGAAAATAAAAATCTACTTGAAAGATTTTCAAGAGTTCAATATACCTACAATCGTAGTCAATCGTTTTTCCATCCAATTCACTATGTCCGAACTTCTTCATTCTTTGTTGAGCTGAGTATCAGTATTAAACAAACTCGTATTATTAACGAAATGAGACAAGTATGAAAATAAAGTTAGAGAAAAATCTTAACATTCTGAACATTGTGTTATAATCATGAACTGCAATATCATGAGAATGATTCGAATAGTAATGAAAGAAATCGTGATAATTTGAAGCTGTCAAGGATAATCAGTCGAATGTTCAGAAAATGACATGCGTAAAAGGAGTTAGCAAACTACTCATGGGATATTATTGCAAGAAAATAAGTGAAAGATTTGTTCTCACGTGAATCTGATCAGATGTTGGAAGACTTCATCAGAATTAAACAGAATCCGAGTACGTCATTGCTTGAATTCGGGTCTTATTCGATTGTTTTCTAAAAACAGATTTTCTCTCACTGAAAAAAAAATGATCAGCTGCCAAAATTTAACAAACCCACGTTCAACTTGGATTCCTCGATTTCTATAACTAAATATCTGTGAGAGTACCGAAGGTCTTGCTTAGGGTGTGGCTGTGGGTGTGAGGATGTGTTTATTGTCTCTGAACTCACACCCACATCCCAAACACATTTGATATTTCATGACTTTTCTTTGAATCTCGTAATACCCTTGATATTGACATACTGCTCGTATACTCTCTGAATCCATTATACAATCATGCTTTATAAGCAAAAATTTTTAACTACAGTGGAAAGAAATTTCAAGATAGACGTTTTATCTCACAAAAACATTATACATGATTTCTTTTATCATAAGAATGAACAACTAAACAGTATGGTGTCTACAATTTTATTGATAAAACTAAATACTGAATTTGAATCAAAATAATTGAAATAAATCATTAGATTGAATTTATTCGCAAAGAGTTTTATTCATAGTAATAGAACGATGAAAACTAAAGTATATAAAAACTAATGATCACATCAATATTGTTTGAAGGCAAAAATCTATATGAACGATCAATCTGATGTCTTCATCATATTAAAACAGTTTTCAAAGCATTTCAACATTGTGGTGAAACTAGTTTCATCGGAACATTTGCATCCACATTTCAATGCCGGTTTCATAATTATCATGACAATTTGTTCTTCCAATTGATTCAATTCCTTATTGCCATCTGGGCTAGTTGTGTCTTCGCCAAGATTAAACATACCAGTTGGTAAGCTACGTTCTTGTATGGCATTATACTTTGCTAAATTTCCATCGATGAAAGCTCGAACCATGCGTAGCAGTGGTTGGCTGTATAAATCTTGATCATCACGAATGAATTTTGCTTCAATCGAAAACCAGTATCCAACAATGAAAAGTACAACTAAAATAATTGTAGTACGCATGTTGACTGGAATTAGAATATACTAATATTGTATGTATCATGTGCAACCAATGCCTATTTATATGGCAATTGATTTAGCGTTATTTTGAATGAAAATATTTATATAAAAAACATCCTTCTTCTCATTGATTCATAAATTCTAAGTGATTTTTATTTGGCAATACAATTCATTTCTATAGGCAATATATAATTATTTGTTTTCTATTACTGATTCATCAATTTTCAATGAAAATATTATCATATCAGAATTCTACTCGTCTTATAATTGCTTGTGCACGTTCTTTTTCTACTTCAAGTAATAATGTGAGAATAAACAGAGAACGAAATTTGGCCAACATATGAGTACAGATCGAATTGACAATCGCAAAAATAGAAATTTAACTATACAAAATGGATTGAAACAGAGATCACAAAAACAAACCATGTATTTTAAATGGTCTTTTAACTGCTTGCTTAGATTATCAATGTCTTCGCTTCGATACCTTTCACGATACACTAGTGTTAATGCTTTCCCTTAAGTACTTGATATGTAGTGATGTCTTGAAGGATGATTTATATCATCTAGTTATTCAGAGCAAAGGGTGTGAGTGTTAGTATTTTTTTTAGCAATACCCACACCCACACCCAAAATCGGGATCGTAGTAAATCTTGGAATTACTCAACTATTGTACAGTGAATTGGACATTATGTAATCTTTGATTATTCATAGTTATGTAGTAGTTTTCAATTAATCTTCGTGATTTTTCGCAATCATTTTGATTGAAACCATCTAGTGATCATCTTAGTCGACGTGAAACTAGTAATAGTAGCTGTACTCACACCCTCACCTCACCTCACCGACCTGGAAAAGAACTCCAACTTTTATGGGTGGTTGTTTTATAGGACCAGTCTTTCTTCATTTCATTGTATGACTTGTAGACATGTCTAAATTTGGTAAAGCTATGATTTTTCATATATTATATAGAAGGTTAAAATTCAAGTACATACTGCTGAACACTACGTAGTGTACGAATTTTTTCTTAGGATTGTGAGCTTTTCGGGAATTTTATAGAGAAATGTAGACTGAAATCAAAAGTTCCTTATGTCATAATTTCGATTTTCCAATTCAATATGTACGTATAAATATATTCAATTATTAAACATTTTGAAATATTTTTCACCTTATTATAATATAAACTAATAGATGTCTTTGATTCAAATATACCGTGCACGGCAAAATAATTTTACCTTTTTTTTTAGTTTCATATATCGTATTATAATAGTTTCACGTTGATGATGAAATCGTTGAAGAAAAGAAACTCATTCCTGTGGTAAGATAAATAACGTCGTTATGAAGGACCCACAAGCAGAAAAAATCCATTTAGATGCATAAGACTCTTTCATGCATCATGCTTTTTGAAAATACATTACAAATGTGTGTTACTCATGATTACAAGTTGTGAACTTTTTTCTATAAGAATGTCAATCAAACAGGAAAAAACCAACCAAATGTCGACCATCTCCTCTCTTCTTTCAAAAATATGAAAGCTTCTCTGTATACAAAAGTGAGAGAAAGAGAGAATTAATAGGTTTTGTACAGTTAGAAGTGTAACTAATTTTTTATGAGTCATCATTCATAAATAGGAAGAAACTGTAAAAATTATTGAAATTATCAGTATATAAATATTCACACTCTGTTCACAATGCGCATCAGTCAAAGTACAATAATAACTAACGTTAAGTTTTCATATTCAACTGATCTGTCAGACGTAAGTTTCAATCAAAAGCCTATCTTTTCAACAGAAATACTTTCAATGAATATTACATTTCTGGAATAGTGAACATTATATACTTGTTCCGTATAAGAAAAGGCTTTCTGTCAATCCTTTTTCTCTCTGTCTCTGTATATATATTTCTATGAATTAACTGTTATTATCTGATATAGAGAATAAGATTAGATCAAAATGAGGTGCTAAGTAAAAATGAAAAATTAATATTTGCATTCTAGTTCAGAGCAACTGACAATGCCTGCATTAAATCCTGCAAACTCAACAACTCAATATACATATCGTACTTATAACGACTATTCACTATGTGCTTATGGCAGTAGTCTAGATTATCTTAATACCAATAAACATTATTGCGCTGCTCCTGAACGTTATTGTCCAAAGTGCGAGTATCTTATTTGTCCCGAATGCGGTGGTTATTCTTGTTGTGGTGCTGCCTGTTATTATTTCCAATGATCAAAACACGTTTAATTCATGAGTCTCAACTTGCTTTGTAGAATGGATGTTAAAGAAGTTAATCTAGAAAATGTCTTTTTTTTATGCTTTGCAATAAATCATAATATAAGTTCAGACTTAATTGTTGACATGCTTCATGTTCTCTATCGAACAAATATCAAACAAAGCTCTATATTCAGAAGGTGCAGGTGTTGGTGGGTCTCAAGTGGCCATCTGATAGATATTTTGACGCGTCGATTTGAGGTTGTCATAAGCATCGAAATTTAAAACAGAGCCCTCGGATTCTCACTTTCCTACAGGCTGAGGGTTCAGCAATGGGTCAGTAAAACATGGTGTATTCGACGAGTCGAATGATTTTAACTGAGGGGATTAAAATAAAAAAGAATTTTTTTGATAGATGTCTTAGTCTCGAGTCACCAAAATCTATCGAATGAATGTGGTGGGGAAGATTAGAATATGAGTACTTACGATAAACAGTCATCGAACATCTAAACTAGAGATAAACTATTTTTCTTCTATGAAAAGTATCTTTTCAATTCTTAAATGAATAGCCTTTAAGGATATCATTTGCCTATAAATTTATTTTAAATTTAAATTTAGGAAATTTAATTCCTAATATAATTTAAATATCCAATCTTAAAATGAATTTAAGTTGGATTTAAATTTTTCAGATTTTTTTCTTAGATTTGATAAATTTTCTTAAATGTAAATTCGTCATCCCTAATAGTATTTTGCATTTTAACATTTGCTAACAGTTTTTAAAAATTGTTTAAAAAAATTTAATCGAAAAAAAAACATATTTTTCATCTACCCAACTATCGAATTGATTTTTTCGCGAGTTTCAGATGCCAAATAAGGAACTTGATTGATAAATAATTAAGTTGTGGGATAAGGTATAAAATCAAAGTTTAAAATTTTTGTTCAAGGACTCATAACAATGTTCGCTAAGAGTTTGTTTTCTTAAACATCACTTTAGATTTTGTTCCAATTACTTTCTAGAAAGTTATGAAATTAAGAACAAAATTCGTATAATATACAGGGTAAGTCAAAAGTAATCGAACACGGACATCTTTTCAACTTTGTTATTCTCATAGATGCATAGTTTCACTTCATCTTTGAGTCATATATACTAGATGACAATACTCAGTGAAAGGACCTATTATCAGTCTTTGATTGTAAGTTTTCCGAAAACGTAGGAATGTCTGGTGGGCACTCTTGTTTTACTATCATATAAGTTTGTAGCTTTCTTGTTGGGTTATGTTTCTATCTTTCGGTTTGTTTTTCTCCAAATGAAATGTACAGAATGATTTGAATTTTATTGATGTTTATGTTGTTTTAGACTTGTTGCGTAGCAAACTACTCAAAAATGAAATATAATGGAAAAAGACGTTGACGTCGATTAGACAACAGCGAACTTATGCGACAGACATATAAGAGACTACGCAAGATATTCGTATGTTTTCCTCTACAACCAAAGACTGATAATAGGTTCTTTCATTGAGCATTGTCATCGAGTATATGTGATTCAAAGACGAAATCAAGCTATGGATCTATAAAGAAAACAAAATTGAAAAGATGTACATGTTCGGTTGCTTTTGACCCAACCTGTAGATCACTCTTCTAAGATAGCCTATTGAAGGAGGCATTTGCAAATCTCTTTTTAAAGAAACTTCACAAACTTAAAATTAATTTAACTACTTGAAACTGCTTTTATGGTCGGCTTGCTTCTACTGGAGCGTTCAATACGGTTCTTCCGATATCTTTGTTTTGTTCGAGTACTCGAAACTTCGATAAGTATCGATGGATCCAAAACTTCTCGAGGAGTCGAACATGAGTCTCCGATAGGACAATTTTCGAGTGCTCGTCGCATCTATCGTATGCTTTTTATTGTCTGGTTGGGCAATCATTTTTTTCGGTTAGTTTTCCGTGTTCTCTTACATGTTTCATTTTTCTCTTTTATTTACATCAAATTATTATCCATTTTTGTTTAATGATACATTTTCTTGATCTCTGTTCCCAGGCAGACAACAAAACGGCGTTTAAACGTCTCAACATCTCAACTGTTTAAACAGTGTCATTAGTCGCCAAAAACGCGTTAAAACGGTTTATGAAAAATTATCTTTTAACACGTTTTACATGTTTAAACGCTTGGAGTCATTGAAATTGTAACTGTTTTAACGCGTTTTTGGCGACTAATGACATTGTTTAAACAGTTGAAATAATTTCCGTTGTCACGCCTCTTAATGATCAACAAATGTTTCATCTAAACAATGAAACATCAACAATTTATAATTAAAGTCTCTTCTCATTGATAAACTGATCGATTATATTCAAATTATCATTAGATTAATGTTGAATTGACATATGTTTATCGTTTATACTTTGAAAACAGTACAGAGAATTTCTCTCTCATCAGTGCGTTTCTTTTTATGTTAAGAGTAAGTTTACATTTTACTATTTACTTGTTGGTATTTTTTTCTTTTTGTTTTTTTCAATAGTGGAAAGAAAGATAAAATACGTAGGTTTAATCGAACAGCATTAACGTCTTGTCATTCCATTCCACTATTAGAAAAAACAAAAAGAAAAAATACCAACAAGTAAATAGTAAAATGTAAACTTACTCTTAACATAAAAAGAAACGAACTGATGAGAGAAAAATTCTCTGCACTGTTTTCAAAGTATAAACTATAAACATATGTCAATTTAACATTAATCTAATGATAATTTGAATATAATCGGTCAGTTTATCAACGAGAAGAAAACTGAATTATTTCCATTCATGTTTTAAGTGGCGGATAAGAGAGACTGACGAATAGACTTAAAATACTACGACTAACACAGGAATTGATGAAAAGGCAAAGCACGGACTATCTAACCAGCTTCTAATATAAGGAAAACTACAATCGGAACTACTATGGTAGACAGATGTTCTTTTAAAGTATCATTAATAAATTTAACTTCATTTCGATCAAATTCTAAAGTATCAAAGTTTGGAGATATGATATAACTAGAAATGTCATCAATGCACTACGAAATCTCATAATTATAGTGTGTATTAAGTCTGTCACGAAATTGATTAAGCCACACCTATGCATCAGAATGTTATCTGTTTTTTCCTGTAGTGACGATATTTCTTTTAAAGCTCACTCATATTTCGATGACTTAAGATTCTCTTTTCATCGAGTAGAAAACTCAACTGTTTCAAACGTCTCATATGTTACACGTACTCGTGATGAACATTCTATATAAAACATTTCAAGTGAGGAATATTTAATGGACTTTGCTATGTTTATCGTCTGCGAGTGACTCTTCTAATTGTATTATCATTGGTATCGTACATATTATGTCTAAGTCAACACTAACCTAGTGAATATTGAAGTATTTTCCACAGAAGCTCACTATTAATAGCAATGTAGTAAGTGCCCTATTCTTTCTCTCATTCTGAGTGATTTCCGCAGAAAAGAACTTATCTAATTCGAACATATTCAGTCTTACACAAAAGAAGCATGTGCCATTACACATAGTGAATTTAACATTAATTTTAAGTATACGTTAGAAATAAAATGGCCTACTCAGTTAGGCAAGTACTCTGTGAACGAAACAGAACACAAATGAATTCCAAATGAAAAGAACAGGCGAATAATCGGACGAGAGAGTGACAAAAGAATGACCTCTTTTTTTCTTTCTCTGTGAACTGGACGGAAAGAAAAGACAGAATGGAAAAAATTTCTTGAAAATGTGGATTGATGATAACTCTGTTTCTATGTGACGATGATAACTAGATGAAATATAAAATAATCAAGTTTTGAAACTTTTACTGAAACAGCTAAACTCTATGTCATTTTTTAATTAAAACCTATGTGAGAACAGGATAACTTGTTTATCTTGGTTGAACATGATTGTTGCTCATACGTACTTGCACTTTTAAAAGAGAAATAGAGAAGATTATGATTATCATATAATGTAAAAAGGAAGGAATCGTTTATGTTGTTGGTATGATATATTAATATGTAGTAACATTAATGATGATTTCCCCCTTCCATTTAGTTTTTGAACGTTAACAATATTTGTCTGTACTTATTATAATTCACAAAATACAATTGAGCTAGAATTAATCTTCTTAAATGTGCAGTAAAATAAACCAATATTGGTTAAGTTGATGTTATAATATTCATTGAACAAATCAATATAACGTTAATTGTCTACACGCTGATTGTTAAAGATATTCAGTATGAGATGTGCTGCACGCCTATTTCTGTTAAGCAAATCAGTTTATGGCAGTTACTCTGCTAGAAATCAAAGATAAGCTTTGTTACATTCTCATCAGATATTAACACTGAACAATATTTGTCTTAACGATTTTCAATTAAGAGTGAAATATTGCTGCGTAGATATACTGATAATACATCAATAAAGAATATGTAAACTCACTAGGCGGAGTATTTTCAGTAAGATCGTTATACTGCTATCGATTTTGACTTCGACTTAATGGCAATAAAAAAATTTTCTTGGTTTAAAATTCCTACTCACTAATAATAAATATCGGACCTGATCTTTTGCTGTTTATTAGTAAAAGATACATGTTCTAACCATCAGTTGCCTGTTACTAATAAATAACGAGCCGTAAAACTTACTACTTACTAGAAAGTAACCAGACTGATTACTGATTATGTTGTGTTACGTGATTTAGACACATTTAACCAGGTATAACTGTCACAGAATAGTTAAATTAAAAGTTTACTGCTCATTAGTAACAGATTAGTAGCGCAGACTATCACCTACTAACCACTGGTTAGTGGCGATGCACATTATTTACTAACAGCATAATAATAAAATTTTTGTAGTTTTGATTTTTTTTGTTAATCGAAGCAAAACGGAAAAATACTGTTAAAACGGTTTTTTTTTCGAAGAAAACGCGAAACTGGGACGTTTTTAACGATTTTGTCAAATTTAGTTGAAAATAAACTGAGAAAACGATTTAAAAGTGAAAAATTCAGTAGTAAACGCGTTTAAACGAGTTAAAACGGTGTAAACACTTTTTTAACGTGTTTAAACGCCTTTCTGGCCGTTTATTGTCTGCCTGGGATTCTCTCAGTAATTTTCCTTTAACGCACTTAGATTACAGTTGTTGATTTTTTTATTTTTGTTTTAAATTATGTAAAAAAATCTAGATGAATACAGGAATTTCTGAAGAAGCGGAATAAATATTGAGCATCAAGAATCAATCAGATGATATCATCATTAACATCGTAAATAAAAATCTTATAATAGTAAAATTTTAAAGTTTTTTATTAGTCCTAAGAACGTAAAAAAGAATATGATGATTTAGAAAAGAGTGTGGGTGTACGAATCTCTTTAACCACGCTCACACCCACACCCACCTTCACGCCCACAGTAATAATTTATTACTCGTTACTTTACAAACTCTTGATTACTTTTTATTATAACATATTATGTGATAAAAATTTCAAAATAACAAAAGTATGTACTAATAAATAGAAAACTACTTCATATTTCGCTAACTAAAAACAATAAAATAATAAACAGAAAGTAATGATGATTAAAGAAAAATTAAGTGATAAAAGTAGTAATAATTTTTTATGAGTTATCGAGCAACAATAATAAAGAGCAATGATAATGTAGCACCTCTATCCACAACATACTACTGTCTTATTTTTCTGTGATAAGTTCTTTGATTATTCTTATTACCATCAGTCCTAACTCGAAAACTGTCAAAGGTACGCTTGACGATTCCACATCGTCGGTAACTGCTGACTGTCATCTTCAATACGATTAGCATATTGATTTAAAGTGTACTGCTGTCTTTGAAGAGAAGTAACATTATTAACCACAGCAGAATTGTGTTTGTGTTTACTAGATTGCTGTCTATTTGAATCATAAATTGAACTATATGCATCATCGGGATCAGCGACAGATTGATGGCTACTATCTGTTCGATATTTATCATCAGCATTTCGTCTACACTTACGAATTAACCAGCTTACACATGGTAAAATCATTACCTCAGCTATAACAAATATAAGCACAAACATTCCAATAATCATTGTTATATAAAGAAAATCATGATAAATTATTTCTGGTAATCTAGCAATTGGTGATTGTTCATTTAGTATATAATAGGGTGTTTCACTGATGGTCAGTGTCAAATTTGTTGACGTCTTAGGTGGTGCATTCAAATAACTAGTATTTGTCATGAATGATTCGTCGTAGTTCACCAAAAATGAGCCAATCCAAATACCACTCAGTGCCTCATCATCACCGGTTATAAGTGGATTTGTATTATTGATTACTTTTGTCAGTTGAAGAGTGATACGGACGTCTTGTCCAAGTATACCTCCACTTTGATTGAATGTTTGTGAAAAACCTAAATCTTGAAGGATTGCTGTAGAAGATTTATTTTTACCGGGAGCGCTCAGACCTATACGAACTCCACCAATTGTATAGGAGTTTGGTAAAGTAAATTGTACAGTAATTAATCTAAACGGCAAGCGAGCATTATAGGAAACTATGTAGTTGGATGAATTACAGAAGGGATTCGGCGACACTGACAGCCACGTTGTGCCTAAGAGATAGGTCAATGTAGCTACATTCGATGTACAATTGTAAACTGTATTGAGAAAAGAGACGTTCAGATTGACTTCTTGGTCATTTAACAAGTCTATCATGCCTTGAATATTATCTGCGACTGGTACCGCTAAAGACTGTAAAGATGAAGAAAACTGTGCATTACGTATACCTGTATCACATGTATACGTTGACGGTCCAGCTGTTTCAATTGGATAAGATTTATAATATTTAGCACTGAATACACAGCAAGAAACACAGAGCACGATAACACAAAACGTAGCAAGACCACCGACCCACATTTCACCCTCACGAATGATATCTGTTTGTTTAAATATTTTTTCAAATAGTTTATAACTATATACAGCCTTTGGATTTTTAATACAGTATTTAATCATAAGCATTACACTTATAATGAGAGTTATAATAGCAGCAACAATCAAAGTCCAAAAGATTGGCGAAAGAGCAACACAGCGTGCAGATGGACCAATTGAGAACAGTGTAAAAAACAGAATATCATCAAGTCCGGTGATATCTGGAGATTTTGGATAGGCAACTGATTGAATGGTGTTGCTAAGCTGATCATTCGAGATAGAATCACTTACAGAACCAAGCGGACAGAATGTATTCGTTGCACAATTAACACAAGTTGTTATGGTAAGGTTAATCCCATCGTTTTTTGTTCCTGTTGGGCAAAGTAAACAACGACGAATACCTGTTACATTCTTATATGTACCGGGCATACACGGCAGTTGTGAGGAGAATGCCGGCACAGCTTCAACAGTTGGTCCAATTGTTGACGAATAATTACCACTAGAAGCTGAGAGAATGACGAAGAGACCGCCTTGGGCAGCAAGGAGAACTAAGTCGCTTGGAGTTGTAATGAGACTGAGAAAAACAGAAGACATGTAACTGTAAAGCGGCTGTTCACTATTGGGAAAGATTGAGATTGGCTTCGAAGTACTCGTCAATGGACTATCGTAGACATAGATTTTCGAAGAACTCCAAACATAACTTGTTGAATAGATGTTGGCAAGAATGGCAACACTGTTGAGAGTGTCATTGAGCCAGGCAACACTTTTACCGAAACCAATTCCTCGACCGTTGTCTATTGAAGTAACCAATGTCAATGTCGTCGTTGTGTAACTGAAGAGGAAAACCGTATTCATCGACTGAATCCCGACGAGAACTTGTGTAGCTGTTGGATTTATACTGACAGACATGTCGAATTTAGGATCATTTTTATCAGCACCTGCATTTGTTTGTCCAGCTTGCCATGTTGTACCATTCATCGGATACCTCCATGATGTAATCGGTGTGACCGCGGCTGTCGATGCATCGATAGTAAATAGAATAACAGTTGTGTTATACTTGATACCTATTAAAACACCAAAAGAGAATAGAGAAGTTGAGAGAACAATATGTTTCTATGTTTTTATTGATTTCTTCTACATACGTGAATTTTGATCATTTTTAAGAAAGCCAGCAATAATACCGTGACTACCATCGTAATCAACGGCATATGGTAGGAATGGTGTTGAAGGAGATGGTGAATTATTCTGTTGGACGGTCAGATTATTCGTAGATGCTGTATAAGAAAATGTAAAGAGATCGGAGAAACCATAGGCAACCGAACCAAGAGGATCAGTTGTCATCACTAATTGTTCTTGATGTGTGAAGGCTCCGGTCACATATGTTTTGGCTAAAATGAAGTCATCACAATCAATCGCATCAAGAGAGCCGTTGTAATTGATAAAACCGACAAATGTACGATTTGGTAATTTCTCGTCTTCGTCCAAACCAATCATTTCACCAACGAAGAAAAAGCTATATGTTGATTGATTTTTACCTAGAGCAATAGTATAAACGTACCACGAAGAATCATTGTATCCAAGAAAACAACCACGCTCATCGTTTTTTGTAACATCATCAGTGTAAGGTGCTAATTGAATGTTAAACCAATCAAGATCATTTTGAGCTTCAACAAGTATCAAATTATTAGCAGCTATTTTCAGTCCATATGCATTATAATCATTAACATTAGGCGAAAAATCGCTGGCAGACAAGAAACATATGACGAGCACGAGAATTAAGAGTAATTGAGGCAGAATAAACATTTCACTCTACATGCAAGAAGAAAATGAAATAAAACTAGAGAAGAAGTCACGCTTGACATAGTCTTTCATTTAAATAGAATGTATTTCCTAAGAAAACTATCTAAAAATTATTTTTGACAGAGAATGCATTCTATACCGCGACATTGGACATTACCGATTCAATTCTGTAGCCGAAATCAATTCCACCCAATATTAGCAACTCGATCGTCATTTAACATAAGAGGCCTAATCGACATTGATCGATTTCCATCAATTTCCGGAAATTTCAAAATTGATGGAACTCGATTAATATCGATTAAACCTCTTATCTTGAATAATGAGCGAGTTCTCAAAAATGGATGAAACTGATTCCGCAATGTTCAGTGTTGCAGAATAGGATAACTGCTCTTCTGACAGTCATTACACTGTGGAGTCATTATGATAATTATTTTTGGTTAATGTCTTCTGTAAAAAAATCATCCTTCTGTCTTTTTATTTTTTTAACAGCCAAAGTGTACAGCAGCCGTTTCTCTGTCTTCCTCTCTATGTCAAGTGCGAAAATAAAACAACAGCGTCAATCTCATTCTGATTGGGCTATATTTTGTTCTTGCTGATTCATTCCATCACAGTTGTCTTTCTCAGATTCGGTCTGTGATAAAATAAATCGATTCAGAGTTTACTCATTAAGATATACCTTACAAGTTTTGAATAATAGTTACATCTCACATAAATACTTAATCATATGATGGTTTTAATGAACGTTCATGTGATGTCACTGATACAGAAGATAATGTGATAATGTAATCTTTCATAACTTTTTGAATTCTATATTCTCTCGTTCGTTACCTTTTGGATTACAACTAGCGGTCATGGGTGTCGATGTAGGTGTTCAATTGAAACAAGAGATGTACTCTCACACACACCCATAATAGTGAGATTAATTCATATCTAATGTTTTGGGCTTCGTTCTTCTATCAACTATAGAAAATAAAAAAATAATAAGTCTCACACACTTCTGCAGTTTAACATGCTTTACAAGCTAATCATATATGAATTCGAAAAACCTGAACTTCAATTTTGGTCATGCTAGATCGTCGTTAGTCGTACAAACTGTTGACACATTCTGGGACAATCTATCGAACAGTTCCAATTGAAACTTGTACGAGTGATGCCTGGAACCGCGTGGCGGACATCTTATCCTATCGTTCGGATCGATCGAATTCCATTACCAGAACTCATTTAGATTCCAATGTAGGAAATCGAAAGAAGGCGTATGTGAATATGGATGTGGATCTGTAAATGTCTATGTGCTGCCCTCACACTCACACTCCACTTAGTTTAGTTA
>CAJNOL010001763.1:44342-54632 GCA_905250125.1 Rotaria sordida
TCTTCTAGAGATATATGATCCTATAGAATTTCACTAATTGTTCACATCCTCGAATTCCTAGTAGAATTCTGTTGAATTTCCAATAACTGGGTGGTGGATGTATCTTCTCTCACCTTCACTCGCTGTGTGACATTGAATGTGAGGAATTTAAGGCAAGGAGAATTATATAGACTTCTATTGAGTTTCCATTTCCTAAATAGTGGTTATTGCTGGACAAGCCGCATCATCACGACTAGAAAAATGACTAGTCTTTTTACCCATCCGTTGCTCACCTGAGTTCGTTCTTCAGTAACATTCGATATTGGAACTTTGTGTGTTGATTGATCAGTGAAGTTTAAAGCCATTTTATTTAATCTAAATACAATTCATTTCTATCAGTATGCTTGATTAAACAACTTAAAAGAAATGAATTTCATCGATCAAACAATCAAACTTGGTACATTTTTCCACTTTTTCAAATCCATCGCGCTTATAAAAGATTTTTTCCCTGCCATGACATATTGATCAAATCATAAGTTTTTTTTTTCTGCTGAGTTTCACAACTTCATTGTCATGTTCTTATTTCAATCTTATTTGTTACTATTGATTCAACTGATCACTATGATGGGAAATCGAAGAGTTTGTTGAAATAAGATGTCGCTTATTTGAAAAACTTCTTGCTTCTGAAAATTATGTAAACAATTTAACTATCTTAAATTGGCATCCCACTTCGCCTCTTTATCCCTTTTTTTTGTTAAAAGCTTTCTTTTTGGCGTTTTCTCCTCTCTTTTTTTGCAGACACTAAACGTCATCCAGTATCATTTTTTTAGGAATTGAAGAAAAATGGAGTCATAAAGAACGTGTTGGAAAACGAAGAGAAAGATATGAAAGAGGAGAAAAGAGACGGAATGGGATGCCGGATCTTAAGAGTGAGAGTGAGAGTGAGATTGTATGGTGATTAAAAATAGGACGTTCCATGACAAACGGTTGTTTCTGGCTTGCCAGAACTTTATCCGGTGGAGTCATATATTATATACCTGTAGTAATTCGAATAAATACAAGAACATTTGAATTATAACTCATGTAACCAGTTTTAGGTTTGTAGCGCGTCCCTGAACGTTTACAATCAATATCACTTGGTGCGTTTGGGTACCTCCAACATGCAACATTTTCGGGTGTTTGAACGCGTTTAGATTAGCAAACGCGTCTTGATTTGTTCAAATTCTGATAGTGCCACAACTGGTTTGCATCTAAAGACGCGTTGGAGCACGTTCGGAATGCAAGATTTTCGACCGTGTGAACGCGTTCATTTTATTCCCAAACAATTTAAAAAATAACCACTACTCTATGTCGGAATCGAATCAACGCATCATAGCGAGCCGTGATCTAATATTCAAATACTGTGAGCAACAGCGTGGTAATTTTTCCAACAACAACTTGAACAGAGATTCGAATTCATGACCAGTCAATTGCAAACCAAACGCCAGTAGCTCTGACAGGGAACCGTTTGCAGATGTCAAATCGGTTTTTGATCAAGTACATGCTCAAAAGATATATCTTGATGAGTTATTAAACATGCTAGAATATTTCGGTTTTTCAGGTTTCCCGCGTAGAGATACATGCTTATCACTGTTAATAATCTTATTGTAGTATTGTACTTATATGTTTGAGATCTTGACTAAACACATTCTGATCTGGCTCAAACTTGTATCCCTAGTAAGGCGTTTAGCACTGATTAGAATCTCAAATTTTAAGGATAAAGTGATGTTTCCTATCGAAGATCTCAATCTGTTTTACATAACAAATGATTCTTAAAAAATAATGTGTTTTTGCTCAAAGATGCAACCATCGGTTCATCTAATATTTCCGCCTTTGAGCAAAAACACATTGTTTTTTAAGAATCATTTGTTAGGTAAAACAAATTGAGAACTTCAACAGAAAACAGTAATTTATCCTTATACTTTGGTATCCTAATCAGTGTTAAATGTTTTACTAGTGACATTAGTTTGAATCAGATCAGAATATGTTTAGTCAAGATATCAAATATAGAAGTACAGTCGTATAATAATACTGTTAATAGTAACAAGCGTATATCTTTGTTCAGGAAGCCTGGAAAACCAAGCTATTCTAGAGTGTTTAATAACTCATCGAAGCCTATCCTTTAAACATATACTCGATCCAAAAGCGATTTGCCACCTAGGGATGTTTCCTCATAAGTATGAAAGGCTCGACATGTTCTGTGTCGTTACACATAACGTTTGGACCTTAGGAGAAATACGTTAACATCGATTTGTGAAACACAATCTGAAAGGAGTGTTGAAGTGCATAGGGGTAAAAAATGGCCCCTCACAGACGTGACAGACAGGCTTAGCAACGACATGTCACAAACGTGACCGACACGTTGAAAATGGCTTATCACAGACCATGACAGACATCCTTGACAATGATTTCTCTCCGTCGCAGACTGTGACAGACTGACAGACATTGTAACAACGTCCCCCATCACAGAGCGTGACAGATATCGTTAGCGCCTCTCTCCATTACAGACCGTGACAGACATATTGGTAAATTGTTTCATTTACGTTGGGAGTA
This sequence comes from Rotaria sordida, assembly GCA_905250125.1. Taxonomy (NCBI): domain Eukaryota; kingdom Metazoa; phylum Rotifera; class Eurotatoria; order Philodinida; family Philodinidae; genus Rotaria; species Rotaria sordida. The sequence continues at coordinate 46,914 of CAJNOL010001763.1, forward strand.
GCTCGATCGTGTTTCACATTTTAATCCCGCAGAGATTGCGCTAACAGGGTGTGAGTGTGGGTGTCAGTCAAAGTATAATCAACACCCACAGCCACCCGAAGGTGCTGAATAACTTCTGGGAAACTAAAATAAAAAAGGAAATTGAATGATACTGCGCTCGTTACAAGAACTTTTCCAGATATTAAAAATCAAATAAAGAAAAATTGTTTTAGTAGAAGTATTTCTCTAGACATGACAAAATAAATAATGAGTGAAAATTTCTCCATTGAAAAGCTTTTCTCCGGAAAAATATAAGTCAGATGAAAGATATAATATTGTTATCATTATAAGGTGTCTCTGAGAAGGAAATAATTGAAAGCCACAGAAAGGGTGTGAGGTGGGAGATGCTGTTGCAAGATTTTTCAAAAGTGTGCAAAAGGATCTTTACTGAAAGACATGGGAAATTAATAATGGAAATGGAGTAAAACAGTTCTTGTTCGCAGTCATTTCTTGGATACTGAAAATAGCGGAAAAGACGATAGAAATGCACGAAATAAATAGAACAGAAGAGAATCTAAAAGAACAATTCGATTGTTTTCTAGGAAATGACAATTCAAGTCTCAGATCATTAGATGAACCGAAAAAACTAACTGAAGGAATTCATTGAAGTTTTCCTATGTAATAATCTACAAATATGGGCTTCCAACACTAAAACAAGAGCGGTAGAATTGGTTTTATAATATCATAATTTAAAAAATGCGAGAGAACTGTAGATAACTATGGGGACAACTAAAAGACTAATATTAGCTGGGTGTGGATGTCTGATGTCTTAATGTCTCCTGTTAAGTCTCAGCTACGCCCACACTCGCCAAATTAGCTCAATCAAAGAAATGTTTTTTTCGCATTGGCTATAATTTTGAAATATATCTACTGAGTTGTCATAAGACGTTGATTAAAAGCAAAACAACTGTGTGGTCCCGCGAATTTTCCAGTTTTCTATCCTGCAAGACTGATTACTTCTAGTAAAATGGAGCAAAAACTCATTTAGAAATAGAAGTGTAAAAGTTTATGTTAATGGTTGGTTTGCAGAGGTGGCTTGATTCGTAAATTATTAAAAGAAGTAAGGATGCACCACAAGCTTGATAATGACGATGTACTTATAGATATAAGCTAAAAGTCTGAACTAGAAATATCAAATATGGAGATTTGTATATACGCTCTTATATAGACAACAGTATCAAGAAAAAAAGCTTTTAGCGCGATCCTTGTCGGATTAAAATATGAGATACGATGCAACTGTAGTTACATCACACAAGTATTGTTTTCTTCGATATACCTTGGAAGTCAGCTGTCATTTTCCCCTTATCTGTCATAACCGTAATTAGACAATAATTTATATTTACTTATAAAATTTCAGAGATATAAAATCGTAAATCGTGTATCAAAAACTCCCTACACCTCTCCTGGGTACAGGTTTTCTCTCTCAAGCTGTCTGAAAGCGTGCAAATTTTTAATGATAAACAGTTAAATACCTATTTCAGGTTGTGCTTCAAAATAACGCTTCTCAATCCTCTGAAACACTTCCGGTTAGAGGTGTAAGCCGATAGGTTGATCGGCGGCGCGGTAGCTGTAATGAAAGATTCTCAGCGGCGGCGGCTTGAAGTTTAAAACATACTACGCTATCATAAAAATTAGTCTATGGTCTTGTCTACACTAGGAAGAATAATGCAGTATTAAATTCGCATTAAATCAATTTGTGTGTACATTTGACAGTTAATGCATCAAACAGAATCCTAGACTTTGAAATGAATCGTGGTTTGTGTTCATTTCAATCATAGACGACTCTCCCATTGAAAACTGCGTCAGTTTCATTAGAAAATCGAATTAGACTTTGATTGATGCGTTAACTTTAATGCAGTTCTAAAAAGTGCAATAAATTTAATGCACTTTTTAAAAGTGTGTTAGATGTTTATTAACTGTTCAACCAGTCATCTTTCTTAATTCAACATCAAATATTCTAGTGTAGACCTAGCCTATTTCAATATCCCATCGTTTTTATTTCCTAGCAAATGTGTAAGAAAACTTCATTTTACCTCTAAACATAATTGTAGGTAAGTTCCGATATCCCTAGTGCATTACATATTGGTAACTTTTCTGATAACTTTCCAGGATATAATTGTTAGTCTTTTCGCACTATACATCATATATGTATATCGTATATACATATGGTTTCTTTCCTTCCTCTCATATATGTTGGCTGATTCCTTCTCTCTATTATATATATGTGTGCTCGTTCTCTTCTCTTCGCTTCTTCGCTATTTCTTTTTTTCTTGTTATTGTCACACCTTGTTGTTTCACAATAAACTAGAACTTACACAAGCACGAACAATAATAAAAAAAAGTAGATAATGAAAAATAAATATAATTACGAGGATAAATAATAAATGATAAATCACAACCACCATTGCTAATAAGTAAAAGCACGTAGCGTACACAAGCTTGTTGTTTTATTTTGTCTTTGTTAATCAAAATTTAAAGTGCTCGTCTCTTCTTGTATTTATAAATATATTTAATATCGTAGACATAAACAATTGAAATAGTAACTTAGAATTTTTACCCAACATAGAATTAAGGGTTCGTTTACAATTTAGAACTCCAAAGCATCGGATTGGTCACAGAATTAGCATGAAAATGAAGGTGAAGGCGAGAAAGTTAATGAAAAAGAGATATATTGGAGTTTCATGATGTAAAAGTATCGAATTAAGGAAAACGGCGGCTTAAAATTTTTCGAGTTCATCGACGGCAACGGCGGCTTGGGAAAATGCAAAGTTCCATTATTGTGATGTTCTCTGCCTTTTATTTCTCGCTAAAAATGCATTAAACTATTAAAATAACGAATGATTCATTGAGCACTTGTAGATTTGCCTAAAACTAATGACTCGCCTAATGTATCATAGTGAAAACAGTTTTCTCGGTTACGATAGTTTCATCATAGATGGCGTTTTTAGATTGTTTCCTTTGAAAAGAAGTAACTATGTATGAAAATCGCGTTTTTATCAAAATATGTTCATATGCTACACAAAGGGTGTGGGTATGGGTGTGGGTGTTCTTCTTTTCATCACACCTACACCCACACCCAGCCATGAAAATGACCAATCATCAGGATGAAATTTTGATTTTGACCTTTGATTTAGATAGAGGGACTTCAAATCTGTAGTTCAAGATATAATGCGTTTCCTTACTTTCCATTACACTTCCATCGAAACGTCAAGCTATTATGATAAAAAGCGAGGAAACTTAGTGAAAAATTAGTAAAAATCCCTATTAATTGCGCATGTAAATACATGATTCAATTTGCTCAACATTAGAATGTAATAAGAGAATCAATTTGCATTGTATCTTGAACTATAGATTTGAAGTCCCTCCATCTAAATCAGAGATCAAAATCAAAATTCCACCTAGATGACATGTCATTTTCACATCTTCTTTTACATGTTTTTCGAAAATAATTAGTTTTAAAAGGATTTCCTCATACACATTATTGGAGAAAAAGACGTGCCTGTGTCTCCTCTTTCGATTGGTGCACACCACAGGTCTCTAGCTGCTTCGATTCTTGAATCATTCAAAAAACAGTGGAGAACATTATATTTTGAAATGGACAATAGGTTCATATATGACTTCATTGAACATTCAACAACATCTTGTCATTTCGAAGCTGAAATCATATTTTCGCCGTTATTCTTGCTAAACTTTTGCAGTAGTAAAAGTAATGATCGTAGCCGTGTAACTACCTTTTCGTAACCGTCCATCCTCAACAAGGTTTTTGCTATATTGTTCTATTTTTCTGTCTGAAAATTTTTCCGTAGCAAACATTTCTTCCTGATAGAACGTTAAAAAGATCCGCAGACCGCTGGGCTTACGGAGTGGCGAAAGTGGATAAGTAAGGTTCGCTAATATTTTCATGACTATTTATTTCTGTGTCACGGGAGAACTACCTAAAAGTAAAACTAATGTTCTATTCTAGAGACTTAAGAATACTTTCTCCCGAAATAGTTAACATGTATACAACAGAGATGTGCACAGGACAAGATTTTTCGTCCTGTCCTGTCCTATCCTGCTAGCCGGTGCTGCCCTGGCGGGCGGCAGGACAGGACCAAAATCAAAACTGCGTCCTGCCCTGTTTTGTCCTGTTGACAATCTCTGTCCTGGCGGGCGGCAGGACAGGACAAAAATCAAAATCGCGTCCTGTCCTGTTTTTGTCCTGTCCTGCTTTGTCCTGCTGACTTCTTATGTCCCGACGGATGATAGGATAATACATGACAACTTTGTCCTAGTTTGTTTTGCTAATTCATTCCTCTTTTATCGAACGGCAGTGAGTCGGTGGTGAGAGTCGTTAATCTGACTATCGTTCATTAGGGACGTGCGAACAAGGGGATAGGGGGTCCGGATTGTCCCACTTTTGAAAAGTAATGGATTGCTACAGTAAAACTGTACTAGAGCGTTTATTTTAAAATCTCAATGTAAGAAATTTGTCCTGAGGGGAGTACAGAAATCTATACTTAGGATCTCTCAATTTTTTTCTTTTGGCACATCCCTATCGTTGATCAAATCAAATATTACTATTATTCACGTTAGACCTGATTTATCGTTTATTATCCTCAAATACAAGAAATACACTCTAGATCATCACTTAATTTATAAATGCAAAAAAATATAACAAAATCTTAATTTTATACCTTGATAGCATATTCATGACAAGGAAAAAATACAGAAAAAATGAACATGATTCATTGTAATATCATTATCTTATTTTATACTAGATACTATCTATGAAAAGTAACAACAGCTTACGCTGTTATCACAAAAAACAACTATTTTCATGAATAAATGTACTATAATAATTGAAACAACTAGTATATCCTGGCATTCTTTGAACTATACTATGTTCAGCTAATCTTTCTGGACAACGAAAGACTCCCGACAAACCTATCAATGATTTTTTTTTTCCAAAACATTATATTTATGAGTTTCATATTTAGATAATTGTCAAATTTTGAGAAATTTAATGTGTTCGACGATAATGAAATTTTACTACTGCTCATGCTGAATATTTATTTTGAGAGTCAATAAATCGAAACATAAAATACAAAGTAAAATACAACACATTCATGGCGAAAAAAACAAAGAACACATGTTTCGTGTTGCTTTCTCTTTGTATTGTCACTGAAAATTTCTGAGTCATTAATGATTACGTCTGATTGGTAGCTTCTTTTTCAACGAATATTTGAATTGGTGTTATGACTCATTCTCATAGCGATATTTATCACTCACAACACACGTCGACTGTTAAAAAGTGACACGTCGAAAATGATGGTCGTTTAAAAAAAATATCAATAACAATAGAACGAGAAAGGTCACACGAGAAATTTTTCTGTCCTGTTCCGTCCTGTTATTATCTCTATCTTTGTCCTGGCGGGCGGCAGGACAGGACAAAAATCAAAATCACGTCCTGTCCTGTTTTGTCCTGTTGACAATCTCTGTCCTGGCGGGCGGCAGGACAGGACAAAAATCAAAATCGCGTCCTGTCCTGCAGGACAGGACAGGGCAGGACACCAGGACACCAGGACGGTCCTGTCCTGTGCACATCTCTGGTATACAAGCATCAAGGAAGAACTCACTTGAATGTGCAAGTAATCAAATTTTGTAAATGCTCCTGTTTGTATTGTAAGTATCACTTGATTCATAGCTTATTAGTCGAAATGTATATGCAATGATTGAGTTTTCGATATGAGAAAGAAATCTGAAATAAAATAGAGATGTTTACAATTTTATGCAAAAGTATTTGGTATAGACAGTAGTACCAAAAAATGATACAATAACAATACAGATGACATGAAAACCTATCTTTCAAGCCATGAAAAGCCACTATCGGAGCCGATATTGTGTGGGTACGTGATAGCCTACGAAATCTCGCAAGCCAATTCTAATCTATTGAAGAGTTCAGCATGAAAGCACTTAGATATCGCTTCAACTTGAGCGACTCCATGTGAACGGATTCTTTTCAATAACCGCACATGCATATTCTTACCTGTGACTCAGCCAAAATCATTAGAAAATAGGCTACTATTGATTTTCGCCATTAGTCAACTCTGCTCTTCGGACTATACTTTAAAAGTTTCGTACTTTTGTGCCGAATGATTTTAGATTTAGTAACCTCAGAATTGTTTCGCACTATTCATACGAAATATTTTTAAGTTCCGCAGAACTCATATGGTTTCGCATGTTTCGTACGAAACCTTCTGTGAGTTTTGCAGATTCATTTGTGGTTCCGTACATTATGAACTAGATCATTGATGACTTTGTAGAGTTTCGGAAAGTGTCGTTAACAATGTTAAGATTTCGTCTTTTCTACACGCAACCATCAATATTTCGGTAGAGTAGCTAAAGATTTTGTGTTACTTGTACAAAATCCTTCACCATTCCATTTACTGTTGAATGGATTCGTATATTTTACACAAAACGATTGATAGTGTCGTAGACTATACAAAGGTTTCGTATTTTTCATGCAAAACCTTGCAGTTTCATTAAGTATTAATAGGTTCAGTGCGCTTCTCACAAAACCATGTACGGTTCTGCACAATAACGAAAGTTTTTTCCACGCTCACAAATGGTTCATCATTAGCCCCGTTATTTAGCTTACTTAGAAGTATTTATTTGTACAATGATATAAAGAAACATCAGAGCTTACCCTTAGAAAGTATGAATATGAGAAAAAATGGCTCGCAGAGAATTATATGTGTACACTTCTGACGAACGAAACAAAGTGAACAAATACAACAACAGGGAATCAGTATAGCGAGAAATGAGATAAAATTTACTTGGCGAATCGAGAAAATAAAGAATATTGTATCTAGATTAAAAATGACATCTATATTACTTTGTCGAGAATCACGACATAGATCAGAGTGTTGTTGGTAGAGTTACGAACAATGTAAAATGCGTGAGCACATGCTCAATGTATTAGTTAGGACGCCATTATCAAACAAAAACGAAAAGCTTGTTAGCACAGCTCTTTTTGGACTACAATGTGGAACTTGCGTTCATCCTTTAGCCTCATTAAACTAATGCAAAATATGTAAAGTGAAAGGTCTCTTGTAGACTATAGTATTTTTCTAACATAATTGACGGCAGAGCAAGAATCGGTCTTATTTATTTCTGTATTTCGAACAGATTTTTTTTTCACTTTCTTTAGGAGCGTCTCATTACTCAGTTTCTATTGTTGTTATTCGCTCGTCATTTTCATTTTCGTATTTTATTTTTCTTAATTTAATATTATTATTTTTCCAACCATTGATTTAACTAGCGAATACCCGATTGATTAAGTCGGTAATGGAAGGGGAAAGGGACTGAGGTCTCAAAACTTCGACTTCAAACTCACATTCACTATTTTCTTCGAAAATATATGCAAGTTCCACACAATTTCTTAAGATGACGAATCTGGTATTATGTAAAACGATTGAACTACATAAATTTACCACCAATAGGGATGTACCGAGACCGAGAGCTCGGTCTCGGTGCGTCTCGGTCTCGGCTCAGTCTCGGTCTCGGTCCGTCTCGGTCTCGGTCCGTCTCGGTCTCGGTCCGTCTCGGTCTCGGTCCGTCTCGGTCTCGGTCTGTCTCGGTCTCGGTCTCGGTCTCGGTCTCGGCCAGTCTCGGTCTCAGTCTGGGCTTGTCTCGATC